>JAMQGT020005119.1:0-84243 GCA_024447675.2 Pterophyllum scalare
TATTATTTCAGACCAACACAAAAAAAGGAATTTTAGAAATGTTGGCCAACTGAAAAGTATGAACATGAAAAGTATGAGCATGTGCAGCACTCAATACTTAGTCGGGGCTCTTTTTGCCTGGATTACTGCAGCAATGCGGCATGGCATGGAGTCCATCGATCTGTAGCACTGCTCAGGTGTTATGAGAGCCCAGGTTGCTCTGATAGTGACCTTCAGCTCTTCTGAATTGTTGGGTCTGGTGTATCGCAGCTTCCTCTTCACAATAGCCCATAGATTTTCTGTGGAGTTAAGGTCAGGCGAGTTTAAGAACAGGGATACCATGGTCCTTAAAGCAGGTACTGGTAGCTTTGGCACAATGTGCAGGTGCCAGGTCCTGTTGGAAAATGAAATCTGGTCAGCAGCAGGAAGCATGAAATGCTCTAAAACTTCCTGCGTTGACCTTGGACCTCAGAAAACACAGTGGACCAACACCAGCAGATGACATGGCACCCCAAACCATCACTGACTGTGGAAACTTTACACTGGACCTCAAGCAACGTGGATTCTGTGCCTCTCCTCTCTTCCTCCAGACTCTGGGACCTTGATTTCCAAAGGAAATGCCGAAATTGACTTTGATCAGAGAACATAACTTTGGAGCACTCAGCAGCAGTCCAGTCCTTTTTGTCTTTAGCCCAGGCGAGACGCTTCTGACGCCGTCTCTTGTTCAAGAGTGTCTCGACACGAGGACTGCGAAGGCTGAAACCCATGTCTGCATACGTCTGTGCGTGGTGGTTCTTGAAGCACTGACTCCAGCTGCAGTCCACTCTTTGTGAATCTCCCCCACATTTTTGAATGGGTTTTGTTTCACAATCCTCTCCAGGGTGCAGTTATCCCTATTGCTTGGACACTTTTTTTCTACCACATCTTTTCTTTCCCTTCACCTCTCTATTAATGTGCTTGGACACAGAGCTCTGTGAACAGCCAGCCTCTTTAGCAATGACCTTTTGTGTCTTGCCCTCCTTGTGCAAGGTGTCAGTGGTTGTCTTTTGGACAACTGTCAAGTCAGCAGTCTTCCCCATGATTGTGTAGCCTACAGAACTAGACTGAGACCATTTAAAGACCTTTGCAGGTGTTCTGCATTAATTAGCTGATTAGAGTCTGGCACCAGGCATCTTCAATATTGAACCTTTTCACAATATTCTAATTTTCTGAGATACTGAATTTGGGGTTTTCATTAGTTTTCAGTTATAATCATCAAAATGAAAAACAAACATTTGAAATACATCAGTCTGTGTATAACGAATATAATATACAAGTTTCACTTTTTGAATAGAATTACTGAAATAAATCAACTTTTTCATGATATTCTAATTTTATGACCAGCACCTGTACATTTGTAAAAGGTTTGCTTCTTCTGATAAAACTTAACATCCAATAAAGACCTGGAAAGCTACCTGCATTTTTGAGTTAAATGTCAAACAAACACTATTACTTAACTCTCTGTGTTAACAGGAAGTCAGTAAAACATCTCTGATGTGGCTGTTAGGAAGCCAAAATCTCTCTATTTGTTGAACATGCTTCCTGGAATAGGCCTCAGAGAAGAAAGTGGGTGGAAATGAAAAGTGACATTTTACATACTCTGTTAGGCTGTGAGATTGCTGCTGCAGAGCCATTCTCTTTCCCATTAACCCCTGTGCCACCAAAGATATCATCAATCTGAAAGCAAAAAATTAAAGATGACAGATTTTACTTTATTGCATTCCAGTGAGAGTGCTCAAATTTACAGCCTTTTTCAGGATCTTTTATTGCATAAGGAAACTTTTTTTTTTTTTATCAGATCAGTTGGCTGACTGTCATGGAATCAAGAACTGACCTGGTTGCCAGAACTAGGTGGGCTCTTGCTCTCCTCTGCTTGGTTGACTGGATTTGATATGGTCATGCTCCTGTTAAATGACAGTACTTATTTAGTCACACCATTACTAACATAACTGACTGATCATTGTTCTTAATTAAAGATTAGATCTACATTTGTATTTAAAAGCACCATTAATATTTATAACTATTTGACTAAAGAAAAATAGCCTTTGGCTAATTCTGGCACATTTACATATTGTCTATTAATGTGCATTGTCCCTACCAAATAAAATAAATTCAAATTCAAGAAAATAAATGAAGACAGACACCTCTGCTGCTCTTGCATGATGTGCAGCTGCTCCAGCTTGGTCTTGTGCTCAGTCTCCATGCGGCTCAGCATTTCACGGATAACCACCATGAAAGAGTTAAACTGAAACACAGACAACATCAATTAGCATATAATGTGAAATGTTTTATGAGCAATATTTATAAGAAGTTGTTTTTTTTTTTTTTTTACAGATGAACAGTTAAATTATAAATATATGTGGATTTGACTATGCAGTACCTGGTTCAGATTGAGGTTGTTGTCTATGCTAAGGGAGACGAGATGGGGCAAACTCTTGGTAGCAAGATGCTCTTTGGGGATACCCAGCTTCTTGTGGCTGAATGTACATTTATAGATCCCTACAGTAAACAGGAAGCAAGTCAAATAACCAAATCTTAAGAAACCCAAGATGTCGATGTCATAATATGTGTAACTTCCTCTGAAGAGGTCAGAGGCTCTGGCTTTTTTACCTAAAATGCCCATGAGTACTGCTGGTTCTCTAGAGGGGATCTGTTGCAGGAAGGGCAGGATCTCATCGATGACAAACCACTTGTCTAGATATTCCAAAATCTTCCCCAGGCACACCAGAGAGTTCACTCGCACCTACACAGACACAGGCAAACACAGTGACACAGCAAATTACAGTATGACAAGACAAAATCATGCATTTCAGTCATTAGCTGACAGCACAGACAGCAAGAATGCAGCATTTTAAGAAAAGGACAAAAACAAAACAAAAAAAACATTTTTAAAAATAGATCATTTTGTGGAGGCAAAAAAGCTTAAGAGCAGAATGACCAATGAAGACTCACAGCAAGTGAGGAAGTCTGTAGGCACGCTGATTTGATCCGAGGGATAAGAGAATTCTTCATAGATGGGTAGTCTATCAGGGTTTGCAAATGTTGGGATGATGTTGAGGCATAGCTCCTGCTCAGCCAGAGAGAATGTTATTAACCATGACATTTTCATAATGACTCAGTATTCATTCTTATTGTGCTTGCAAGATAACACTAAGATGAGAACTAAAAGTCCTGGCAAAAGTAAATGTCTCAAACTTGCTAAGAATAAACACCACAGTATTAAAAATTAGAAACTTCTCTCACAGTGTTTCTACTTTAGACAGGGTCTTAGAATATTAACGAAACTGCATCTGCATTTTTCACACATCGCCTCCTAAAATAGCTCCTTGAATCATAATCTATTTCACCATCTCTGTTGCAACTATGTCCCAATTTTCCCTCTGTACCTGGATCTGTACTGAAGGAGCTTCCAGAGCTCTGTAGACCATGGGCAGCACACTGTTTTTTATATCATCCGCTGGCGTTTTAGTCAGCAGCAGGTCCATTTTTTGCAAGAATATCAGCAGAATCTGCACAGCACAGAGACTCGGTTAAGAAAACAAGAATCAAAAGTGAGAAAATACTAGCCTACATTTAATAGGTGAGTACAGTGGAAGATGGAAATAAGCAGAGACTCATTTCAGTGGTTTTAGTACACTTTTTAGTAGCAGTAACAACAACACATACACTAACCAAGACAAGAGCATATTGACACCAGAAAAAACACTCACCATATTGCTAGCCTGAAGAGGCGTGGGGAGAAAAATACAGAAAAGTCTTGATAAAGCGACAGACCAAGACATAAAGCGCCATGCTCTTTAGGCAGGTTATATACAAATGTTCAATTTCATGTCAAATCTCAGTTACATAAATGTCCGAAAGTGGGGGGGGAATCATGCAAATGGGTTTTTAAAAAACAGATACACCTCAATACCTGAGGATACATCTTAGCACAGTGCATAGATTACAAAAGTGCAGTCTCTTAAAAGCACCAGTTGTGGCAAACATGCACAGGCTTAAATTACTGTCAGGTTATTTTCCTGGGTGTACCTGAATAGGCTCTTGCTGCTTGAAAACAGGTGTGAGGTCAGGCAGGATGAGGCGGACATACTCCTCCTTAGTGCACTCTTCAGCAATCAGCAGCACATTGGGGAGCACAAAGGGAACCATGTCTGGGTTGACGAACTCAGAAGTCAATGCTGGCAAGATGCGATATACGACCACTCTCTGGGAGAAAAAGACAACATAATGTGTGAAAGATGAAACAATATGACTCACATGATGGACTCCAAGACAGGAAGAGTACACCAACATGTTTAGAAAACTTCTGAAAATGAGGATAAAATCTGCAGTAGCCGCATTGCAAACAAGTCTGGAAAACAGTCATTCATGTACTTTTTTCTTTTTAAAACAGTTTATACCATCCTTTTTAGTTCCTAAACAATCGTTTACCTTTGGTAGTTTAGGCAGGACTTTAGGGAGGCCTTTGTAGAACTGGGACTTCTGTAGGTTGTCCCTCTGGAAGAGGGAATCAAAGTACTGCAGAGTGACTGCACCAATATCATCAAAAAAAGGAATCTGAAATGCACACAAAAATATAATTTTCCTTAAAAGAAGGCCTATGGGAGTTGGACTGACATTCTCATGCAACCAGTAACTATGCAGACCTTCGTCATCTGGTCAGCATCAGGCCGGACATTAGGTGTGACACTAAGTAGCATTTTGACATGCTCCCGCACCTCCTCTGGGATCTTGCTCAGCAGCGCTGGACTCATGCTGCTCAGCTACAATTCAAAGAAAGGAATAAACCACATATAAATATATACACCTACGTTCTTTGTATTATAACAGATCTGCCCATAATTGTTTTGTTTACTTAAAACATCTGCTCTTTAGTGACCAGTGACAATCAAATTCCCTTCCACAGTGAAATCAGCTAAAGTGGAGGACATGTCAAGGAACAAAGATAATAACAAAGTGGAAAGACTGAACGATCCTCTCTGATTGTGGACAATGTTTATGCTAAATATGAAGAAATTCCCTCAGTGCCTTTGAGAGAGTGACACTCATGCGGATGGGACAAATAAACAGATGCGAATATCAAAAACACAATGCCTCCAGCCAGTATTTTCCCACGATCAAAAGGAAAAGACTATTAGTCTGTGCAAAGTTACTTAGTACAGCTTTACTCACCTGGTCCAGCTGCCTGCTGAAACTCTTAAAAATATCATGCTTGTTGACTTGGAAAACAGGCTTCCCCTCATTGAAGACAGCATGCATGACAACACCCAGAGAGTACATGTCAGAGGCAGAGTCACAGCTAACCGACAGTATATACTCAGGGGCCAGGTACTCTGGGTTGGGGAGGCAGAGTGGAGGAAGGTTGGGCTCCCACTCTTTACATGTGTACTTGGGCTAAAGGAAACAAAAGTAAGGTGTCAAAAGGCTTCAAGGTGTAGAGCTTCTGCATGGCAATAAGCCTGACAGGGTGAACTGAGGGAGCAAAAATATACCTCAGCATCTGAAGGGTTGGTAGAGGAGATGCTAAAGTCAAAACCCATGATCTTCCACGCGCCACTCTTGTTGAGGATGATGTTCTCTGGACACAGATTTCCATGGACCATTTTCACTCCGCTGTGGAGAAAGGACAACCCCTCCGAGATCTAAAAAGAGACAGAGAGCTGAAGATGTGAGGAAAATTTTGAACAAGACTTAAAAAAAAAAAACAAAAAAAGTTTGCTGTAAACAACCCTTCTTTTTTTGGTATTTCAGCCCAAATCCCCTAATTTACATAACATATACATGCTCTAAGGAGAAAAAAAAATGAGAGAAATTAGAACCAATGTGGGTGACAGAGACAATAGAGGAGGTGGATATGAATGCAGAACATTCACTGGCATTATAGCCTGTCATAAAACATCATAATCCTGAAAGGTGGGAGGTGAGGCTTGGCATTAAGCAGGTTCAACTGGCTTTGAGAAGAAACAGCATATGAAAACATTCTGGATCTCCAGGCATGGTACTAAAAAAAGAAACTACAAAGTGTGCACCAAATGAACACTGGTAATTCTCACTAACTTGTCAACACAGACTTCGAAGTTGATTATTGCAACTACATTTCCAACCAATGAGCATAAGTGGAAGTACTGATCTGTAAATGAATGTTTAATTAAAAGCCTTATTAGTCTAGTTTGCCATGTGCTTCGCTCAGTCCCAAATGTATGTTGTGTGCCAAGAAGGGCTTATTAAATAACGTCATTAAGTTTTGTCAGTCATTTGCTAAACTCCAAGTTCTGCACATATGAAGGCAGAATTTGAATTATTTGGCATAAAATTAAAGCAAGTGCCTAAAAAAATATGACTATTGGACACATTCTACTGAAACATCCTCTATGGAAGTAAACTGACCATTTCATTGTGCAAAAGTCATGAGCCACCCCTCATTTCCCTACATTTTGCTAGGAAAATTGAAAATAGATGCAGTGTAAACATACATGGAAATAGAGTATATAAGGCAAGAACAGAGTTTGTTTTAAGTGTCTTCTTTTGGTATGATCAACTTTATTCAACAATATAGCCTGAACTCTCTTAGGCAAGCTTTTTTCTGATTTCTTTAATTGGTCTTAAAGAATAGATCCCTAGGCTTCTTCAAAGCTTCTTTTGATGTTGGCTGCATTTTGTTCTGTTCTCTATCAAGATGATCCCACACTGCTTCAATAATCTTCTGATCTGTGGAGATTCAGTCTATGACTGACTGTTCTACTTTGCACTTTTCTATCCAGGTATGCTTTTCCTGCATTGGTAGTGTGTTTGGGATCACTGACATGCTGAACAATGAAGTCATTGCCAATCAGATGCCTTCCAGATGGTACTGCATGATGGACTGAAATCTGATGGTATATTTCTGCAGTCATAATTCTATTAATTTTGACAAGATCCCCAACACCAGTGTCTCAAATGCAGCTCCAAACCATGACAGAGCCTCCACCATGTTTAACAGATGGCTTTAGGCACTCACTGTTGCACCTCTATCATGACCACCTCCACACACAGTGATGAGTTCAGTCCAGTTCTCATGTAATTTGGCATACCTCAGCCCCTTCTCCCCATTTCTCTTCCTTAAGAATGGCTTCTTGACAGCCACCCTTCCACTGAGACCATTTCTGATGAGGCTTCAATGAACAGTAAATGGATCAACTGAAGTCCAGATGTATCTCACAGGTCCTGTGTCAGCTCTTTGCTGGATTTCTTTCCCCCCCTATTTCTAACAGACATGACTTTCAGATACTGTTCATTTGCTGTAGAGTTTGTTTTATTTTTAGGCCTGCCACTTCTTTTGTCTTCTGTTTGTTCAGTTTCCTGAAATTTATTAAGGACACACTGCACACCATGCTGAGATATACTACGTTTTTGGCAAGCAGCTATTTGCTGCACTTGTTGGTACAGAAGTTGTTTTGTTTTTTGTTGTTGTTGCATTTTTTGGCATTTTTCATAGATTCAACTAAAGAAATGAGAAATGTGTTTTTTGTGACAGGCTGCTAGTAACAAAGTATACAAAGATCCAATTTGAAATTGGTTCTTTGCTAAGTTGTCTGTTATGTGAAGGCACAACATTGGTTCATCTCTTGAATTAGGTGCCTTTTTAATGCTTAAATCATTCATATTTCAGTGTTAAGAGGCTTAACAGATACAAACAATTCCTCTGAAAAAAGGTCAGTTAAATGGGTGAAAAAGCAGGCAATGTCCAAAGAAACACTGAAGGGTGGATCCCTACTGTAAGTTTTAGATTTTAGGTGGAACAGCACAAGGAAAACAAAATATCAACAGGCACAATTAAATTTGATGGACTTTTTTAAATACTTGTAAATAAATGTGCAGCCCCCCCCCAAAAAAAGTAATCTTTTATATCTACATCCTCACCTGTAGCAAGCCATACTTGGTTTCCACATCAAAGAGTTTGTACTCCTTGATGTCGTTGGGCACAGGGCTTGGCAGGTTGTCCCACTGGCCAAGCACATTGGACAGACTGGCAAACACTGGCTCTGTACAGAATGCCAAGCAGTCTCTGAGGGACAAATAAATGTCATCAGTACAATTCAAAACAAAAACCAAACCAAAAAAAAAAAAATTATGTTGGATCGATCTTTAACAAACAGAGAAAAATGAAACTGCAAGAGTAACAACAGAAAAGAATTATGAATTTAGAGCTGTCGTGGGTGAGAAAGAAAAAACACAAGGCAGCCCTTTCTTTTTAAATCTTGTATTCACATTGATGCAGAGAGGCATTCAAATACATTTGTTATGCTCTTTTTTTCACCTCAAATGTCAAGATACTCTCTGAGCTGGGACTCATTCTGTTTGGTCCATGATATACATACATAAGTGAATGCATGCGTGTGTTAATCACCGTGACTCTTCCAAGGGATGCTGAACAGTCAGGAGACGGGGGTGACGCAGTCTGGTCAGCTGTTGCACCCCTTTTTTCAGTGAATCAATGATTTGGTCCTTTTCAAATTTCTGATACTTATCAATCATTTTCTTGTCAAAAACAAAAACTGCTACTTCCTGTAGGGTCAAAGACACACAAAAACATCATTACATTAACAGTTTTCAGTGCCAGATTCACTCATTTTGTGTAAGGTTTTTGGCTGTCCTCATCCACAGAACAAGCCCAGTGAATCACTTATCAATTTGAGTCAAGCCTGAACTTGTATCATGTGGTGGTCTGACCTGAGGGAGACATTAACAGATACACACATACACACACACACCTGTTTGGTAGACTTCTTGGTGCCATTATAGATCCTCCAGCTCAAGCCGGGGCCTCCACTTGCAATGTGTCGCCCGACCTCAAACTCCCGTGTCACTGGGTTACCCATGACGGCGCTGGTGACATCTGCTGTCACCTTAGTGACAGTGCTTTTCAGTTTGTTCAGCATGGACTCCATGTTCAGGCTCGACCTTGCAGCTGAGATAATACATTTATGATGATCAAGGACAGATCAGCAGGTCAAGACATGAGGTAGAGTCAGTCAAATGAGTAAACAACAGTTTTTGCAGTCTGCCACTATGTTACATGCACATTTACAGTATACTCCACTAGTTATCTTAATATACCAATAGCCTGAATTTCAAGTGGGCCATGTAAACAGTAAATGCTGCTTGGATATTATTAATCAAGACTTAATCTGAACATAACATCTTTCAATAAAGATGTGTAATATGGCAGTAGTATTTGGGTATTAGATTAACTCTTTGGATCAATCATGAACTGTCTGTGCTGTACACAAATCAACTAGCCAGTAGTTTGGCAGGCTATAATACAGACGCATGCTCAAAAAAAGCCTCCATGCCTGGTCAGAAGGACAAAAACACTTTCTTTCCAGTTATATGAAAAAAGAACTGGAAATCAGCTGGTCTTTTGGATTTGTGCAGATACTGCAGAAACACTTTTTTTTAAGGCATTGGTTAAAGAAATGAAACAGGAAGGCTGTATTTACACAATAAAATAAGCCCAATAATGAGATGGGACAAATTCTCAATACAGCAATAAATAAATAAAATCCTCTTCCAAACCTATCAATACACTGAGGCCAAGTATCAATATTTTTATTAAAACATAAAAAGGTGCTCTAAATGGGTTGCCTGTTGATCATCATTTTCTTTTCTTCAGTTTCTCTCTCCCTCTCTAAATTTTCCATGTATTTTAGAGGAGCATCTTGTAATGCATCAAAAATTGTAGAATCTGTATAATGTTGTCATCTTAAGCACTGTTTTGTGATTTCTAACTCCAACTAAGAAGCCACTGCAGAAAACAAGTGTGCATTCATAAATCCTCTCCCTGGCTTTCACGGCTCCTAACCCTAACAGCCAAGAAACCCCCACTCCTGTTCTGGAGAAATTTCTATTGGAACAAGTTACCACTGGTGGAAGGCTTTGCAAAAATGTTATTCTCCCATTCTGTCAGCATCATGGGACTTGTCTTCTTCATAATATTGCCAAAAACAGGAATATTCTGCATACATAGTTGGTGAAAGAGACATCTGTGTGCTTCTGGCAAAGCAAAAGCCTTCAACAATCCATTAGACATGCACTAATGCACCTGCTTGAAAATTTGCACATCAAAGTCCCTACCAGCATCCTGCCTGTGCTGGCTGAGGAGAATAAGCACAGTAACAATCCAGGCTGTCCCCAGAAATATAAAATGACTCAGAGCAAACTGAGCCACACCACATTAATATGCTCTTTCAAAATACTCTAGAGTAAGAGCACGTTAGGCAATCGAAAACCAGACAAAAGACTATGACTGATGATTGATTTCATTTTTTGTTTTTTAATGTGAACACTTCCTTCGGGGTTTTTACCCTCTTCTTGAGTGGTCTTCTATATCTTTCATGTTTAAATTAAATAGGCTCCTGGCAAATAGCACCCGTACATTGCCATGAAGCTGCTGAGTTTTAATAATTCATTCTTTGCACAATCCCACATTTGAAATTTCATGGATGGGTATGAAGTCCTGTTGACTTTGCTCTGGTCTGCCGGAGAAGCAGTATCGGAGCTGGTGACTCCAACAGACTGATATAAGTAAAAAGGTTGGCTCTGTGACTGACTGCAAACTGGACATTTCTGAAACTGTGGTGGAGAGGAGGTCACTGAACAAGCTGTTATCCATCATGTGTAATCCTGACCACCCTCTGCACCACTTACTTGACAAGCAGCTATGATAAAATCTCTCCATCTGGCAAAGAGGCATCTTTACCACATAATATTTCTTCTTCATTTAAACTGCTGTAACAGAAGAATTTCACAATTTCAACTCATTATATGTACCTTCACACAGCATCGCTGAGGCTGTCAGCTCTATGAGGTTATTTCCAGTATTAAAGAAGACAACCCTCGATGCAGGAGAGCTCTGAGAAATGTTGCAAGACTTCTGAAACACTAAAGGCAATCAGACTAGAAGAGTTCACAGAACAGACAGCATCATGGCCCATTTTACCATGCCACTGCTTCTGTCTGCAAAGAGTGCAAAGGCCAAAAAACAAAGCCAAATATAACCGCACACACGAATGCAAACCTATGACTGCGTTTTTCCTATCAACAGGTTTCATGATTGTATGCTGATGAGTAATCAATTGTCAAACCGTGTGATTTACTTGACTTTACACGAGCTAGTCTATAGAATAGCAGCTGCTAGTCTAACAAAGTCGTTAGCACTTTAGCAGTTGGATCCCAAAGAGCCTGTTAATACCATGGTGGACTTGTATATAAAATCTGAACCTATCTAATAACTTTGACAGGACTGAACAAGCCATTCATATTCGACAATAACAAGCCACATATTAGCATGGGTTTCAAAGTGTTATGGATCACTTAACGTGGCTGTCAAGTCTCATTGTAAAATACCTTGATGTTAGCAAAGTTAACCGTCTTATTTAGCACACAGTCAATGTAAAAGAGCACTGACATGGTTGGCTGCTATCTTCCCAATCCTTCTTTTAACCAACCCCTATCCTACCTATATCGCTGACATCATCGTTGCAATATGTTCGCTTTTTTTATTTATTTATTTTTTAACACGAACACGGCAGTTACCTGCCCAAGCTAACTAGCCAACAATGCGCAAGTAGTGACGTTCCAGACAAATAGCGATTATTTCTATACAAAACTGTCACTTAGAAACCCTCTAGCTACTTACCTTAATATAAAAAAGGGGGGTCTCCGTTTTACTTCTTTTTACAAGTGGACGCTCAGCTGTACCGCTGTCAGTAATGACTGTGAAACACAGCCCCCATGTCTTCCAGTAGCATACGAAATGAGTTAGCTCCCTCCGCTAGTGAACGAAGAGCTTTACTTCCGGGTTTGTTAAGGGAGTCAGGTGCGTCAACGTCATTGGAGACGTTTTCTTTTTTTAAATTTGTTTGTTCGTTTTTTGATGAACTTCTTATAAACATAGTCATTATTTCATGCATTGTCAATTTATTTAACCAATATAATCATCATCATCATCATAAATATTCATTCACCAAGTGCAATACTCACCATCTTCATTATTATATGTATTTTATTTTTTACAGTGTATATATTTTTATACATTCTGTTTTATTTTCTGTGTATTTTTATACATTGTTTTATTTTCTGTGTATTTTAAGAAGTTCTATTTTATATTTTAGGAAATGTGACTTTCTACTGCATGGCACTGAAAGAGTGGCCCTCCAATCTCATTGTACATTCTGTATAATGACAATAAAGTCATTCATAGCTTTTGTTTTTCAATAATAATAATAATAATAATAATAATAATAATAAACTATTAGAAAAACAAAAGCTATGAATACGACTGTACATTTTAAAAGTCACTCGTGTTGGAGGAAATTTTAGGGTTCAAAAATTGTAAAAATAAATAAATAAATACATACATAAATACCCTTTATGATTTTTGTTTATGTATTTGAGAAAAACAAATAATAAACTATCAAAAATTTTTTGATTTGTTCAGCTCAGGTGTCAAAGGTACATTTTTTTTACGAGATAGTTTGGTTCTGTGCTTTGTTTGGCACAACCCTTTTACCAATATTCTGTAACCTGAGAAAGTATTTTAAAAACACTGTTCAATAAATTCTTGACTGTCAAGTTAAAGATAGTCAGACTCACTGAATACTCATTCAATTTCAGATAAGACATATTAATTTAAGCAACTTTCCTTATCCCCACCTTTTTAATAGACACTGTTATTTTTAGTAATTTCAACATTTATTTTCAAATCTTTGCTGAAATACACCATTCATATAATTAAAACTTTTACAAAGGCAACAGGTTAAACCATTGAGTGCTAAGAGAAGCACATTTAGGATTATTTTATTTAAAATGATATGAGTGATGTGCAGAAGCTAACATGGCTAAATGTATACATTACTTCTATTTGTAGATTACAACATAAATGTGACAAATAAATACTCAGGACCATAGAAATGCTAATAATGTTTTAAACATACATTTGTAATGTTTGTTTTACACATGTGGTATCAGGGTTGTACATCAGGTTTAGTATTTGTGTTTTCTCAGAAAAAGGCTGTGAAATGTAATGGACTGTCAAATAAATAAAGGAAGGAAACTGAAATTTTCTTTTGGTAATATGAGCAACATGGTTGCATTGGTTAGAGTGACGCACTCAATCTAGTCAGAAAATACTGGAAAAATACAAAATATGTCATAGATGACTAACCTTTGGTCTACCCATGCTGTTGGCACATGTAAAATCCTCTTTGTCATCTCATTTCAACAAAAACAAAATAAAAAGAGTGGATTTCTAATTTATTTCATGTTTGATTTGACATGCAAGGTGGTTATCAGAGGAACATTTCTGGGGTTCTCAAGAGTTATTTTGTATTTTAAATATTTTGGAACCACTTTTTTCAACCACTAGGTTTACATTTTGTCTCAGGACAGGTGTAATTTAGACAGCAAATGTATGTTTCAGTATACATTTGCTGCAAGAAGGTCCTGGGTTTGAATCCACCTTGGCCGAGGGGTTTCTGTGTTGAGACTGCTACCCCCGTGTCTGGTAGCGGTTACAAAAAAAGAGCATGTGATGAAATACAGTAAAACATTTCCAATATCAGTATTGTTAAAAACCCTAATCAGAAAACAGACAAATGTAATATGTAAAAAAAAAAAAAAAAAACATGCACTGAAACATCTACAATGATTTTTTGAGAAAACAACCTTTATTAAACATGTTAACTTGACAGAGTAAAGCATGTTTCAGCATCATAAAGTGCATTTCTAACATGATTTCAGTGTTTTTGAGGGGGGGGGATGCTGACTAAAATAAGAATTGACTAAATTATTTTTCTATGACCATGGCTTCATTACAGTGTTACAGTAGTAGCCTATCCAGTCAGAGTACACCTGACCTTTTCAATGAGGTCATAATGTCTATCTTTCAAGTAAAGTCCTAAAAACTTACAATTACAAATATTTAAATTATGACACTAAATAGTTATCAACTATAAAATTATACACCAATATACCAACCTTTGCAACAGTTGGCTTAACACCCTTCCTGTTGTCATTTAGTAATAACATTTTTGTTAGACTAGTCACAGAAAAAAAAAAAATTTCAATAATTAGTGTATTTCTTTCCAGTACAGCTACCAAAACAAGAAGCCCAAAATGACCAATGTTCTTTTGTATTATTTAGAGAAACAAACGCTGAATCAAAGTGCACAGCACCATTCCCAAAGCCATAATCAACCCATCTACACTGCAAAAAAAGCTTTAGTATACCACATCCAAACAGAGCACCTCGACCTAGACGAACATCAATTAGTACACAAGCTGCTCACTTATTGCTGCCTCAAACACAACCATCTAACGGCAGCCATCTAATTTACATAGAATCTAAGTAATCCCTTTACACCCTTTTAATATTTTAACCTGTAGTAAAGCTAAATTATATAGAACACAGTTTCCGTGCCCATAGTCTTTTTTTTAAAATTAGACTTCACTTACCATTATTACGGGATCATACCATAAACAGCATCATTTTCAAATTAGTGCAATCCCTTTTACATTACTGAACTAAAACTCAATACCCTTCATCAAGTTAACGGCACGTTTACAAGTAAAACTTGTCTTATGGTTCATTTGGATCTGGACACATTACAGCCATGGTAACATGCTGTTTGAAAACCATTTGTACTAAGTACCCACCTCGGGATATCATCCCCACTCTGCATACTACAATAGAGGTGTGACCGTATGCAAGCCAATACATCCATGTTCAGTTAGAACCATGATATGCATTCAAGTTTAATCCTTATTCTAAAAGAAAAATCCTAAAACTGCACCCTGAATGTGTCAAGTGCACCCATGAAGTCAAAACGGTACCAGTTATTTGAGTGTTTCAGAAAGTGCTGGAGAAATGCTGCAGGAAGACCACAGGGTGATGTTTTTCAAACTCTTTGAGCAGCCTCCTCTTTTCCTTGGCAGGCATACTCTTGCTTGAAGAAATGTCATGAAGAAGTTGTTTGAGGCTCTCCAGGGTGGTAGCCTCACGCTGGTTCTCGTACTCCTGTGGAGTCGCCTGCTGGCAGAAGGTGAACGCTGCAATACAACATGAAGAGGATTTCATGGTTTTCATCTGGAGGATGCACAGTATTCAGGGAGCAAATGGTTCTTCTTTTTTTTTTTATGTGGATCTGGAGCAACAGTGCCTCCATGTGGACAAACCACTGAAGGTTTTGGGTCAAAACCTTTTACTCTGGAGAACCTGCCTTGAGATAAATTATTTGTGGTGCTTTTATCTGTAACTGTGGATACTGTAGCAGATTAAAACTTCATGAACTTCTGAACATGAGAACTGCATTGTCTGTAGGACAACACACCAGAAATACTGCGTTTCTACATACAGTTAGGTACACAAAAAAACTGAAGTATGGTGTATCTATACACACTGAGTTGCTATCTCATACAATAGTGTACTGTGTGATGTTTGCTGGATTGTAAATAACTTTTAACTTACTGGCAAATGAGTCAGGGTCTTTTCCCTGCTGCACAGTCCTGAGTGTTCTCCTCACAGCTTCAATAAGGGTTGTAGGTGTCTACAATTATTACAGAAAGAGAGAGTAAAATGACACGCTGTAGCAACTATCAAGTGCTTATAGAAGCAACATAAAGAAGAAATTAAAAAGCAAACTTAAGCTTGTCTATTTTGAAATCCAGATAGAAATGCATGTTTGTCTAAAAAGAAAATTCTAATATAACTCTGAGAGAACACAAGTGTACCTTGAAGAGCTCAGAGTGATTGTCCATGAGAAAAAATACTAGAGCTTCACTCTGAGATCGAGTCCATTCATGATTCTGAATGAGAGCTCTCTGAAATGTTCGGCACACAAAGGTCCTGTTATCAGTCTGAAAGAAAAGATTTTTTTTTTTTTCATTCAATCAAATTAACTATTGATACAACCTTAGATATAATGTTACAAAGTAAAGCAACAGTACCATCAGATTATTAAGTGAAACGACATACAACATGTTTTTTTATACAGACTACTTCTCTTTCATTATTCTATAGCGTGCCAAAAGATGGAACTCGCAGTTCTATTTAGAGGATGCTGTTAAACTACCTGTTTTTGCAGACAGCAAGCATCTGAGCGAGCTGCTGTTGCCATGAAGGCCAGAAGTCTCCGCAGTTCATCTCTCAGGCTTGAGTACAGCAGGCGCAAACACAACTGAGATGCTTTGATGGCATCCTGCACCTTCCCTTCATCTGGAGATCAATAACACATGTTCAGAGAGATGAGCAAAGAAACTATGATACAGATCACAACGCTGTCACTTAATACTTCATACTATAGATCAGAAAGTCACTATGAAGTTAAACTGAGCTTTTTTTGGTTCTTACCTAATAAATTCAGAACTGCAACATGTATGTCCAGGTACCGCCCTGAAATGAGTGGAGATTTTTCCTGCCCACTGTAGTATTTGGCAATAGTATCAAACAACAGCCTCTTCTGACTTGCCATATGCTCTGCACTGGCATCCTCCAAAGATACGTTGCCACATTGTTGACTGAGCTGTTCCCCTGCAACCACAATCAGCTGGTCGGGAAAGAGCTCCAAGCAGTCTGCTGCTGCTGACAGCCACCCATCCAACCTAAAAAAAAAAAACAAAAAAGTATGAAAGAGAACATATTATTGGTGCAATGGAATACATAAACAAATAGGTTCTAGGCTATAGGGCACTGACTGGGGTAGGTTGAGGGTGTCAGGCAGCTCCCTTTCCAGGCATGTGTTAGAGATAACCAGATCCTGGTTGGCAAGAGGAGCTTTACAGGTTTGGGGATGAACCCTTTCAGGAGAGGTAAGGATGCAGTCCAACACTGGCAACTCTACTAACTGCAGCAGTTGCAACACGGTCTGCTGCTTCCAAACCTCATCCGACACTATGGAAGGAAGAAAGAGCAAAAAAAAAAAAAAAAACATGAGAAAACTATCCATCCACACTAAACTAATCCCATCACTACACTGGCAAATACTGACAGATTTGCTGATTACCAGCTTTGGAAAGAAAGACGGAAGATGTGGGGGCTCTGTTGAGAGCTGAAGACAAAGATGGTTGCAGATTGATGGTCCTTAGCAGTCTCTCCACCCTTCTGTCTGATGATCCAACTGCAAGAGGATTGGGGATTGTCCTTAGTTCATTCAGCCTCCTGAAAGAACAGGAAGCCTTTTGGTGACAAACACGTTGGTCTTTTTGTTCTAAATAAAAATCTTTAGATAAAATGCTATAATACTTTGTGCATGAGTGTTGGAGCTTACAGTGTCTTATCTCTGAAAAAATTGAAATTAGAAAATGAAGAAAATGTATAAATAAATAAATAAAAACAAAATACACTTGTGCATCCTCAATGTGTGCTGTAAACATGGGTGTTCCATTTAAGTGTTTTACATACTTCGATACTGAAAATAATTGTAAATTAACCACCAGTACAACAAGACAGAGGGAATTTTACATAAAACCCACCTTGAGCTCCTTTTCCTCTTTATCTCCTGTTCTGGTGATCTGTTTTCTGTGTCAACACTTCCCTCCTTCACATCAGAATTAGGCAATGCTTTATATTCCAGAAAACGGTAAAGGCTGGAGCTGCTGTCCTCAAAAGTCACCTCCTTGTCCTTGCGAAACAGCTTTGTGCCCACTGGTTCAAATACCTTCGCCTCCATCAAAGCCTGACAGAGTCGAGCGGCTTTGAGTCGAGACACTTCACTTGCGCAAAATGCCACATTCTGCATCAGGTAACTGAGAACTGTGTCCACAGCATCTGAACCTGTGAAACATTCAGCATAAACACGTAGATGTCTCCTGCAGCTACGCACTTCCACTTGAGTCTGCAGGGCTTGGATGATGTTGTACCACAGCTGGGTGGCACCAAAGGGCCCTGAGAAGCCTGTTGGTAATTGAAGACAAGGAGTTTAGAAGAAAAAGCCCTTAGCCCTTGGGTGTAATCTGGACAGGTGGTGATAAATAATATATTAGAAACTGGGTTCAATCCAGTACTATGATAAAGAGACGGATTCTTCTATGGGATATGAGGGGAGGAGTGGGCTTGTGAGATGGCTAGAGGGCAGCATGTGAAAAAAATGTCATATTATAGAGATTTGCAATGTTGGAAATATATTATAGAAAACCAGGGAAAACATTTACATTTTTTGGGGAGTTCATGTAGAGAGTGCTATACATATGTGCTGGATTGTATTTTAAATGTTTAGGCTTATTACAAGTAGTGAAACTTGTTTAATTGTAGCCAAGGACAACTGTTGAATGGTGACGACTTGTTGGGGTGTTTGAAGGAGTAGGGGAGTTGTGTTGACAAGTGCTGATTTCTGAGCTGATGTTCTTTATTTTGTTAAAATAAAGAACTGTTAATAGCTATTACATAGCTAGTAACAACTAAAAAGTCATAAAATAGTCTAAGAAACATTATATATATTATACTAAAATTAAGGGTAAACATTAATAACAAATACAGAATTATGCAAAATAAAACTCACTTGTGAAAGTAAAACTGTGGAAAATGTCTTGTACCAGGAATGTTTATCTAAGGTTTCCTGAAAGATATGCATGTCACTGCCATAACCATACTCACTCACGACATAGTATTTTTATATGTACTAAGTTGAAGTATGAAACTATTCTAATTTTATACGACTCTAATTTATTTGTAAGCCATAGCTGAAAGTTAATTTTCGAGCCTCACTGACGGTAACACGGTGTTGGTGGTGGCAAGCGATTCCCATCTAGCATGTATATAAATAGCTAAGCTTTCCTTATATGGTTATGTTTGTAAATAACATGATCGCTGACACCAAACATATTTACATAAAACACTCATATCTTACCATGTTGTATATTTCCACGAAAACTTCGAGTTTGGCTGTTCAACCTTCTAAACCGAGGAGTCAAATCAACCGCCATCACGAAACCATACGTGTGACGTAATCACGCTCGTCTACGTCTACACTTAACCACACTGCTGCCCCCCAAAGGCTCCAACATGCATAAAAGCCTTAATTTGTTTTTCTCTAAAAAATAAAATAAAATGAAATGTTATTACAGTACCTTAAGGTAAAAACGGATTCAAATTAAAACATCTTTTATAGTTATTTATGATATGCTGCCATTGGAAACATGCTGAACAGACTCAATTTGCCACAAGTAAAGCGTCGGACGTGTTCTCAGGATAGTCATATAACCACACAATGACCTAGTTGTAGAATTAATATAATAAAATTCTTTCAGCTAAGACTCGTATATATTCTCTTCAAGGGTCTTATGTGAAAGGAAATAATGGCGAGCACGCGCACCCACAATACCACATACACAACACCATAGACATATGTCTATGCACAACAATCTGCACACTGAAGTTACATCCGTAAACAAAACGACCCACGTGATCACGAACCATTTGGCGAAGCAGGGCGGAGTGTACCATTTTAAGATAGGGTGATAAATTGTATACCGTGGTATTACGTTACCTTTTTCAAACTAATTATGCGCATATTCATGTATTAATACATGAATACCGTGGTATTACATTACCTTTTTCAAACTAATTATGCGCATATGCATGTATTAATACTCTTTAAATACTAGAATATATTAAAAATGTGATCTTAAACTTTAGAATCCCCTTTATTTTGGTAGTTGAACACCCCCGTGTGTAAAATGGTTCCCCCTGGTTCTCAGAGCAAGCTGGGGTAAAGAAGGACCTTTAAACAGAGGCAAACGTAAGGGGGGGAACAACTTTATTTTTCTTTCTCATTTGTTCTTCTTTTATTTATTATTAGAATTAGTGAATGCTTGGATTCCTTATCCACAGCCTGCTCATTCTAGTTTGTGGTGGCAATGCACCATTGCCAGCGACCATAAATATCTCTAAGAAAAGGACCTTTTAAAAAGGACGACGCCGACTTTTCACTTCAGAGCAGAGCTATTTTTGCTGTCAGCTTCCCTTTCCAGTGACTTGAATGAGGTAAAATATATAAATAAATAAATCTTTTGTTGTGCACGTTTGTGCTTGGGACTTACTCGGCGGGTTCCTGCTGCTAACTTTTACGTGCATTTGTCGCTTTGTTGTGGAGCAGGAAGAAGACGACAGTCTTTGACGGTTCCAGCTGACAGCATGTCAGTGCCAGCTGTTGTACGCAATTAATCAAATTTGGGTCTTATATTGAGCTGTAAAGCCAGAGGATTTAGTCAAGAAACAAAAACAATTATATAACAGTGAAGAGTCTTTTGTAGTGTCAGCGTAATGAATTATAGTGCCCGCACTTCTTTTTCTCTGGATTCCGTCATGCTCAGATAAAATGTGCTGTTTTTAATTTACATGAAGTTGTTGTTTTGGTCTGCACCTCGGATCACGTGTACCCACTTCTTACGCGTGTGTGGATTTTTTTTTATTTTTTTTATCCATCTTCACTGTATGCAACCAAAGATTTTCCATGTAGGGTTGAGAGACAGAGGACTGCAACCAATAAGGAGAGTTCCCGTGTTTCTAGCCCTGCCTTCCCGAGCCACTGCTTTGTTTACATTATACTGCAGTCAAATCTAGACCCCAAAAGGCTGTCTTTGTTCCTGCAGGAGTTGATGTAAGGATATGCGTGTAGTCTGTGTAAGAGTGCCTGTGCTTCTAAAGAAAAAAACCAACACATTTTCTTTATTTGGTCACATATTTGCTTATACAACGTGTCCAAAACACCTGGGAAAATTATAAAATATGTTATCACATTCAATTTATCTTACATTGTATCCTCTTGGTTATAACAACATAATTCATTTTACTCTACCCAGCATTTGAACTACTTAAAGAGGCTTTCTCATAATGAAGCTGCAGATGACAGAGTACACCTAATCCGTAATCAGTTTTCTGGATCACTCTGCTTTCATCCCTCTGGATAATCTCTGAAAATTGGCCTGCTGCGTGGCTTTGGCCTAGCTGTCAAGTCTAGCAGATGATGTAATAAAAGAGCCGAGGACGTAGCAGGGGTACACATAAGTAGCACACTCCCCACACCATTATCCTCGACCCTTGAGCTATCTTTAAACTGCAAGTGCTGCCAGGGAGTGTGCATTCATTTTTGGCAGCAGATAACTGAGACCAAAAACAGAAACACCCAAGGGTCATCCTGCCAGCACTGCATGTCGTAGACTATATTAGAAAGGCCTGCAGGCTTAATTTAAGGTGTTACAGTACTCAAGTTGTGTTTGTTTATTTATTTTAACATTGGTGATTAGTCTTTACATTGAGTTTGTCCACAACTTGTCATATTTATTTTGCTTGAAAACTTTTCATTTCTTTCCTATGTATATTTGTGGAACACAAACAACACAGTGAGAAGTGTAACAGGATCATCTTGACAGTTGTGGAGCCTTCTGTTGTCCCACATTGCCCTGGAGACACAACTGATATTGGATAGACGCACCTAGTGTCCCTTTATCCTCATGGCATCCAGGCTTTTGTGTAAACCTATATGGAAATGGGTTCTGTTTATGTCTAGACTTTGTGTTGTGATGTAAACCCTGGTGGCACTAAACAAACACTGAACCACTCAATATTTTTTCCAGTGAATTACGTCATGCACCATGATTGACTTTAATAATCTGTAGAAACTCTTTGCAACAAGGTAGCTTTGTCTCTTTCATTGAGTATGACTGGTGTTTTTGTTGTACTCTGCCTTGGTAACAAAAACTACAACAGTCACGCACATAACTTTCTGACTGCTCAAATGAGCACACATAAAATTATGTGCAAAACTGTTGTAATGTTTTTCTAATGAGGACAGTTTATGCAGGATTCCTCCAAATGTAACTTCATATTTATGTTATCATTTAAACGTCTGGACCTTCTGAACAGAATGAATTAGACTTTATGGTAGGAAATCCAGTGGCTTTCTGTTCAAGTTATTACCAACTTTTCATTTGCAGCTATAATCCAAGATGCCTCTAAATGATGAGCGACCCAACTCAACATCCAGCGGTGAGGACCAAGGCAGTGATGTGGAGTCATCATCAGAGCGCTGCGACAGCATGACATTGAACAGCGACCTGGAGTGCTCACGTGATAGCTTTACCAGTGACTCCTCCAGCAAGCATTGTACCCCGTCCTGTGAGTTCCTACTTTCTCACTGATTAGCATACGCTCACACTCACACTGACTCAGTGTTTTTATTTATGCCCTGCCTGTGATTTTGTCCTTTTTTATGAATAGGACTAATAAGGAAAAACAATACTTTTACAGTGCTGTTTTTGTTTTGTTTGTGTGTGACTATATTTAATCTATAAGCACATAAGAAAGCTACCACCCTCCACACTGTCATGGTGCAACTCTAATAGTCAGATGTGCTTTATTCCAATTTATAAATCCAGTTAATATTTGATTCCCACAGCAAGCCCACCCAAAACCCTAACCCTGGATGAAGTCATGGAATCTGCAAGAGACCTGTTCAATCTCAGCCTTTCCCATGAGATTGTTATGAACCAAAATTTCCACCTGGAGCCAAATAGCCTACCTCAGGACAGGTATATTTTGTTGTGCCACTTTTTTTTTTAAAGGTTACTTAATTATATCAACACAAAGGAGGATTTAAGGAAAATCAGTTTTATTCTTTCCAAAGATACAAAGGTGAATTTACTTGCCTTTTACTCCCAAGATAAATTATGCTAGTACTTTAAGTACCTTTTGTTTTGTTTCCCCCCCTTTTTTTTTTTTAGTTTATTAAAGGTAGTTAGAGATAATCTTCACAAGGCCTTCTGGGATATTCTGGAGGCTGAGCTAAATGACGACCCCCCTGAGTATGGACAAGCCATCAGATTAGTGGAGGAGATCAGAGAGGTCAGCACACACAATCAAATATTTTTTCTGTAACTAAACACAGTGAAGCTATTAATGTACTCTTGATGTATTTTTAAAACCTCCTTCTACTTCTCTTTATTTCCTTTACCTCTTCAGTGACCGGTATAGTAAGAAAACTTCATAGTACTTCAGTAATGAGTAATGGCATTCTAAAATAAGGGTTTTTTTTCCTCGTACTGAACAGATCTTACTGTCATTCCTTAATCCGGGTGCCAATCGGATGCGGACCCAGATCATGGAGGTGCTGGACATGGACCTGATTCGTCAGCAAGCTGACAACGATGCTGTAGATATCCAGGGACTTGCCTCTTACATTATCACAACCATGGGCAAGATGTGTGCACCTGTGAGGGATGAGGAAATCAAGAAGCTTCGGGAGAGCACAGATAACATAGTGGCGCTTTTTAAGTAATTACACACTTGGGGTTTAAAACATTTAAAACAATTCAATGCTTCCATCCAGTATATATTACTGGAGAGTGGATTTTCTGTCTGACCTGTTTTATTTAGGAAGAAGCAAATTATTCACAGCATCTTGGTTATTTCTACACACTAGGGAGATATTCCGTGTGCTGAGCCTGATGAGAGCAGACATGGTCAACTGTACAATTGAAAACCTGAGGCCTGTGCTGCAGAGGCAAAGTGTCGAATATGAGAGAGCAAAGTTTCAGAGCATCCTGGACAAAACACCCAGTGAGTGAACACGATTATATTCTTCTTTATGGATGGATGCCAAGGTTTTATTGAGGTGTTTGTTGTAGATAGATATGCTTTTTTTTCCTTTGTGTACGTGTGAGAGAATGAAGTCATAGATTGTATATAAAAGAAGGATGTGGATGATGGAAGACAGATCTCCAGGTCTGAAAATTGAAGCAAATTTGAAGTGCCTTAAATCTTTTAATGGCCAGCAGGGGGTGACTTCTCTGGTTGCAAAAAGAAGTCAGATTATGTAGGAGTCAATGAGAAAATTATCATATCTTCTCATTTGACTAATTAAATCAGTTGGCGTTTTCTGAATGAGTTTATGGTCTCAATCCATTTTTTTTTAAAGTTATTGCCGCATTCAGACTGAAATAAAGCCAAGTATGCTCTGTCAAATTCAACTCTCGCTACATCTAAAACCTCCCCACAAAAAATAGGACAGTGACAGCGTAATTGCTCGACTCACAGCTTCAAAAAGAGTCCACAGACTAATGGGTGATGGCTCAGTGGCTATGCCATCTTTTCTTTACTGTCTATAGAATAACACTACAAAAGAGTACACTGTGTCTTAAGTGAAAACTGAAATCCTGCCACACTAAGTTAATGTGAAACTTTCTCAGGTGCTTTAGACCGCACCACCTCCTGGATTAAGTCCGCACTGGAAGATCTGCAGTCAGCCATCGTTCCCACAGAACAGACTAATGGTCATGGAAAAGGACAACCACTGGTGCCTGGGCCCTTTCAAGTCCTCAATGCTGCCTTCATTCGCATCCTCACATGGGACTACTCTACGAGCCCACCGCCTGAGGTAAATGTAATTAAGAGATAGAGCTCTATATTCATATCAGTTTCTCTCCTCATCTTGTGTGAAAAATATTTACATATCTGCCCATTTAAAGCACTTACACACAATTTGTGTTTGGGAAATGATGTTAGTACAATCTTCTCCTTTAGACATGGATGACGGATGAGATCCGTCTGCAAGAGATCCAGTGGCAGCTTCAGCAATGTCAGGCTGTGAATGAGGTGCTGCTCATCGTCTACAGCACCATTGGAGGGCCTATCCAGGGTCTGCCGTCCCTGTCTGATCGCCTGAAGAGGATGATCAGTGTGCTGCTGGATGGGATGCACAAACCGTCAGTTCCTTTTATGGCAAACATTATTTTCAAATATATCTGTCTCAAACTCCATTTTAAACTCATTTCTCCTTCTGTCGATAGAGACTTTAACATAGAAGAGTCACTAGAGGGTGTCAGTGCTCAGATCTGCTGTGAGCTTAACAAGTCTTTAACAGAGAGGAACTACCCTGCACTGACCCCTGCACTGCAGGCCACACTCGCAGGCCAGATTTGCAACATTACCCAAAAGGACAATCCCATTCGCACTCTAGTTGGTAAGACAGAGTGAGGCGAAAGACTGCAGGACTTCTTTAATTGGAAAATTGATCTATTAAATATGTTCTCTGGTTGGGAACTTTCTAACCTTGTCTTATCCCCTACTTTCTCTGCAGAGGACCGTGTGCAGCAGTACTTCATGGCACTCATCTGTGACCCCAAACCTCAGTCCAAACTTGAACAAATACCAGCTGGTTTGACTGCTATCAAGCCTGAACTAGCAATAATTGGAGCAAAGTTCATCTCCCTGGTCAACTACAACAAGACAGTCTATGGACCGTTCTACGCCGACATCCTCAGGAAGCTGATGTTCAGCAACAGCCCACCAGCGGCAAGCCCTCCTCAGAACACGGCTCAGGACTCTGTCACCCACAATTAAGAGTAAAATGTGGCTCGTGCAGTTAAGGAAGTTTGTGTTTCTACTAGACCTAGGTGAAGCGAAGGAGGTGGTGGTGGGGTAGGAAGATGAGTTTTTCAGTAATGGGATATAAATGCATGGAATAAAAGGAAGAAAGGAGGAAAAGAGGAAAGGCACCTGTGTCATGCAGGTTCTGCAACTGTGGTTTTATCACTACATTTGGCAGTAAAAGCACAGTAGAATAGTCATCATATGGTCAACATTAAATGTGACCTGCATACTTTGTGATAAATGCTCTTAGACATATTTTCCAGAAATATTTGAACGGTGACAATAATAATGTAATTTTACCTCAGTACCCAATCAGTTTGTTTTTAATCAAATCTGAACATACAACTAAAGTGCTGACCCAAGAGCAGCTTTTACTCATTGGATTGAACAAAAATATAATGTTGCTATATTACATATCAAGATAATTAAGAATTAAGTTCTGCTTATGTCTTTGGTCACTTCAGCAATAAACACTAGTGACCCAGTGCCATCGGACTGACTCCACTATGTTTTACAGATATTATACACTTTGGAAAATGAGCCGTTCTAAGCGTTCTCCACAGGTTAAGCTCCGGTTCATCTGTCCAAACTTTTTTTTTCTTTTTTTTTTTCCTCCAAATGTACCAATTACCCAGACCTGTTCATGAAACTACTTCTGAATCACTTGTCTACCCATCTTTGGTCCTTTGGAAAAAACAAACAAAAACTATTACATGTATGGAAGAGGTAAATTCCTAAACCCTATCTCTCAGTTTGGATGTGAAAACCCTCAAATTAAAGCTGTGAGTCTTCACTTTAAGCCCAGTCAGCTGCAAAAATAACAAATACTGTACCAGTGTCCAAATACATTTGCTTTCCTGTGAACAGCTGGGACTTCAAACCACAAAACCAGTATTAGCTACAATATTCTGTTCCTGTACCTAATGGTGACACCCCCATTTCATCATTGTGTCTGTAGTCAAACTCCTTGAATTTTGGAAGCAGCAAATAAGAGAAAAGGGCATTTTAGTATGTATAATACATACAGCAAGCTTTATAAAAGACAGAGGGAGGAGTTTATATATTTAGAAAAGTAGCAGAGTAGCATTTCAGATTCTTTACATATAGCTTTATTTATCACTGTTTAGTACTAAGGTAACAGTATAACTGTTAATTACGGTGAAACTGACAATAGCAAGTGCCACACTTGAAGATATTAATGCAAATCATGAGAGCCCTTTATCCATGGATTTATTACTTTAGTTGTTGTCCCTTACCTTTATCAGCCAGAGAACTAAATTGTTTGTATCATTTTTAATCCACGCTTGGCTTTGATTTCTCAAAGAAAGTATTACCAAGTGTCTGCATGAGTATCTTTGTGTTGGGATTTGGTCATTTTAGTTTTTGCTTGACTCTTCTGTTGGGATATTTGTCACTCGTTGTATGTTCTGTACCTTTAGTTGTTACCTGCCAGTGGAATACTAGTTATATTGATTTTGTTGCTTGCTTGTTACATTTTGACGTACTGTTTTGTTTAAAGTACTGTTGCGTTGGCTGTAAGAAAACAATTGTGGCATGAAAGGTGCTGAACACAGAAGTGATTTGTATGTCCAAAATTTCCTGCGGACATTTGTATGTGCAAAGAAAAACAGATATGTAGTTTTACATCTGTTTACATGAGAATATGGAGAGTTGTGTCTTTTCTTCTGTTTCACAGTTAATATAATAAAACAACAAAATTGTGCATGTGGTGTTAATCTAATGATTAAACTTTATATAGATGCAATTTTCAAAAGAACACTAATAAAGTTGTTTAAAGGAAACTTAATATTTTAGACTAGGAATAGGAAAAAATAGCATTCTAATGATAGAAAAGCAGGGCTTGAACCTATATCTAAAATATGTTTCATTCATTCATTGGCTGTAAGGGCATAAAACATAAAACTATAACATACTACTAATGCAGATGAATCTTTTTTTTATAGTAAATAAATGAGACTAAACGAGATTAAAGTTATTAAAGCAAGGATGGATGCAATGATCACCAACCTAAATCCTTAATTGATTAAATATAGGCAACAATAATTTTGGGTAGTAGTTCATTGTGAGTCTGACTTGCATTCAGGTCTGACAGCAAGCCTATATGTCCACAGCATTGCACAGGTAATCTATTCATAGCTGTTTATAATTGTATTATCAGTGCATCATTGTGCACTGGAGTAAACATTATGATCTCATCGATTAGTAGGCAACCTGCTCTACCTCCTGAGGATGGAGGGAGAAGAAATAGATGCTATGCCAATAAAATAGGCAAATTGGCCTCTACAGAACAGAGTAAACAACATGCTCTCATCTCTGGCTGTCACCAGGCAGCAATGTTGCCTTTACTGCAGCTTGGACGTTAACCAAAAATGGGATGTCAACAAAAATGGAAACGTTTTTAATTTAAAAAAAATCCATACATCTAATATCGCTCATGTGGAACACGTTTAAGCTGCATCGTGCATTTAGTGGATAATACTACACACCAAACATTTTGATTAAACAAATTACAAGACAGAAGTACAAAAAATAATGGCATTTTTCGACTTATCTCTTATAGCGAGACATAAAAACTATGTCGAGCCAATTTACAAAGAGCACACCGCCGTTGGAATATAATTTAAATATTATTTTGAGCTTATCGTTGGAAAATATTTGTAAAGCTTAACCCTCTTCAGAGCGAATACAAATATTTACGACGCATGAGAAGTGTTTAAAAGCCGCCTCAGTTTGCCCAGCTACACTTTCGTGAGCTCACCGGTCACGTGTGTTCCATCTCGCCACGCAATTGGTTAACTCACACCGGGGAAGTTGTTTTTGTTGTGAATCAGGAAGCTCATCTTTCAAAATTGGGTGTGTAGTAAAACGTAAACGCGCTGAATTAAATCCTTATTTTACTCATTGGTTTCTTTAAAACGCGACTTCACCTCAGAGCCGTATACAGTTGAATAACCACCTTCGTCGTTGAGCACTTGAAGATACTGGTAAGTATTTGCTTTTGGTTACCTTCTTTGTTTCATTTGCTTAGCAGTCAGAGTGGGCGAACTTGTCGAGACAAGTATTGAAACGGACTAAGTGTGACACCATAACTAAGAATATAACTAAGAATTACAAGAGTTAATTTTAGATTAAAATTAAGACTAGTGAAAGTTGATTTTGAGCTGTAAAAACTAAGTACTTAAACTATTTTGGTGATACCAGAAATGAGTAATAAATGGTAACTTTTGCCCCAGTGAACATGTCATCGGCGCTTATGTTTTCACTTTTGCTGTCTTCCTGTTTCGTTTCTGTTTTATGGCCACACAGATACTAGTAAATTTTGACTTTTTTTTTTTTTTTTTTTACATTCAGTAGGGGTGTTTTTCATTTAAGCTTTAAACTTCATTTTCAGCGTAGATTTGAAACAGGCTAAGGTAAAGTCTTCTAACAACCTTTCTAAAAATAGGAGGAAATTTTTAGGGCCCTGTTACGAATGTATCTGTATACAGGTTTATCTGGTGCATTATCCTCTAGTGTGTTTTTACAGAGTCATGCAGAGGGGAAAAAAAGATGCTTGTGGTAATTTAAAATTTATCATGTATTTTTTTTTCAACTCCATCCTGTACAATAAGTGCTTTTTAACCCAACATGAACACACTCACACTCTGATGGATGATTGGGAAACTCACGGTTCAGTCTCTTGCCCAACGATACTTTGACATACAGACTAGAGGAGCCAAGGATCGAACCATTAAACCTCTACTCAGCAGAATCCACAGTTTGTTAAACTTCCATGCATATTTTCCAATCATGTGCAGTGCAACAAGATCCTGTATGGTTGATGTGCAGCACAGAGATGATGCTGGAGGAAGGGGCACGGAGCTGTCTGCTGCGCTTCCGCCTCAGACTGGAGGAGGATATCAAGCCAACCTACCTGATGGATCACATGATCAGTGATGGTGTGATAACTGTGGATGAGGAGGAGAGGGTCAAGACACAGGTGAGCCTCTGGTGAGGGTGAGAAAGCAAAGGGGAAGCCCTTATTATTTAGCACTTTTAGTACCTATGTTTTATAGAACTTACATTTTTGAAAAAAAAACCCAAGATGTTATTATTATTACAAGCTATTTATTACTCAATACTGCAGTCAATGAAAATATTACACTTTGCTGACATCCTGCCATCATTTCCTCCTTTCAGATTTTGATACTGTACATGTGCTGAGTCACTGTCCTCCTACGTTTATTTACCCACTTGTGTTTGCTTGTCATTTTCTGTGGGAAGCATAAAGATGACTGTAGGCATAACACAAAAATTTTGTTCTGTTAACTTATTGAAGGAATACATGAGCCCAATGCTTTTTGGGTGCTGTGAGAACGGAAGTAACAGCATAACCCAATATTTATATGATCATTTCCATATAATTTTAATGAAATGTTACATTCTCTTTTTATTATTATCCTTCCACACAAATAAAGTCGGAGGATATTGTCATCTTACCTACCGTCTGTTCGTCTGCAAGGTTTTACCTTTGGGGTCTATGGACCCCAAAACCACAAGGAGTTGTGCCATGAAATTTGGCCTATGTCTTCTTTACTTTTCAAAGATATGCAACACGATATTCATGTTCCTGATGTTTACTACCCTTTGTACACTTGGGCTATATTTATTGGAACTGGAAAGTAAACGGCATGGATGATTTCAGACCGCTAATGCTATGATAATGCATGCTAATGATAGGCAGCCTCTTTCTCATGCCTGATTGGCTTAGCCTAGTCATGTGATCATATTGTGCCATGTGATTGGCAATACTTATTGACTGAAATGGAGAAAGTGGAGATTCCCCATCTCTAGCAGCTGAGCTAGGTCACTGAACAGCTGGCAGTAGCTAAACAGTGAGAAACTGGGAAATCCCAAATTTCTAGGTAAAGAGCCAGTCTGTTTATAATATCAGTTCTAGGCTGCAGCCTTATTAATCAGCCTGCGATGCCAACTCCTGATTGGCTGAGCATTGTCTAATAAATTGGTCAGGGATGACTCATGGCCATAAATAATACAGACTATGACTCATCATTGAGCAATATTAAAGCCATACCTACTGCTCAGGAATATTGCTCAAATGTAAACAACATGGTTGCATTATGTTTTGTACATGGTTCACTATGGTAATGTGATGTTATACATAATGCATTGATATCAGTAGATTATGTAGTATGGGTGCATCATGTAGTAATATTCCTGCACACATGAATGAGTGTAATATTATGTGCCTTATTGTTATAGTTTATATAAATAGAAAGACATTAGTAATATACATCCTTGTACAAGATTGCGGCATGCACTATCTCTAATTTGTTTACCATGGACATTTTTAGTGTCCGTTCAAGGATATGGTTACCAAAACGTATTTGTAGAAATATTAAAGCTAATCACAGAATATGCTTAAAATAGTTTTGATTTAATGAGTATTGTCAATATTGAAAACATATTTTTGCTGGAATATTTATTATATCTTTACTAACCCAGGGGTGACAAAGAAGGGTTTTCTGTTATGAAATGGGGTGTAAAACAGAATTTGTCTCACTAGATGAAGCAGCTGGTTGATTTCTGGAATGTCATCAACTTAGATAATTCAAAAATTGTGTGAAGTGAATGATCTTTTAACATAATGTGTCTCAGACACTGAAGACCCTTTCAAAACATCCTGTGGCATGGTTTGCATAAGAGAATTGTCAATAGTCCAAATCTCATCTCTGATATTTCTCACTCCAGAATACCAGGAAGGATCAGGCTGGAGCCCTGATAGAGCTCTTGTTAAGAAAGGACAACCGTGCCTACATTTCTTTCTACAATGCCCTGGTCAAAGAGGCATATGAGGATTTGGCCAGTTTGCTCCATAGTGGCCTGCCGACTGTCTCGGATCCACAGCAGGAATCTTCTGATGGCTCTGCAGCTTATGGTAAGAAGTGTGAAGCTGTGGGTAAGGTGATTGGAGGTTTGGTAGGTTTGGTAGGTTGCGCTGTTAGTGCGTGGGAGACCACGAGTGCTGGTGGGGAAAAAGGATGTGCAGAGACTGCTTGTTGTGTGGGAGCTGTTGTTTTTGATCTAGACTGAGCTTCTTCTGAGTATTAAACTTTGTCTTGTTTTTTTGTATGTTAAGTCTCCACACTTTCACAGTAGAAATACCTGTGCCATGTTTATCGGTCCCATTCTGTTTTGTTTAACAGTCCAGGCAATGCTTAGTGAAGGTGGGGTCCCACCGAGGCCTATAGTGTTTGTCAGCAGACCAGAGCTGGTGAACCAGGTCAGGGAGAAACTTTACCAGCTGCAGAAGGACACTGGCTGGATTACTGTCTTTGGCATGGCTGGCTCGGGCAAGTCTGTCCTAGCTGCTGAGGCTGTTAGACATTATGGACTTATTGAAGGTGAGTAATGTTGGACTGACATTATTTGCAACTGACAAAGCACTTAATATCAGTATGGATTCATTTGAGGCAATGAATGAATCTGGGAAAGAAAAAGATTAAAATAAAGAAAAAGTTTTAGTAATCTTTGTACTTTTTATGACTATGATTGTCATAGATCACTAACAGACTCAATTACCTTGGAAGATGATATTGTCACTAATGATCCATGAACTAACAGATGACAGTTGCAGCTCTACAGTTTCACAAATCTTGTTTCTGTAATTTTTTCCCTCCCCCTTGTCTCCAGATTGCTTTCCTGGAGGCATCCACTGGCTGTCCATCGGCCAAGTGGACAAACCAGACCTGCTGGTTAAGGTCCAGTCACTGTGTTTTCGTTTGGAGCAGAGCCTTGAGTCAGAGCCCCTCCACCGACCTCCAAACTCTCTCGATGAAGCCAAGGAGCGTCTGCGTTTCCTCATGCTGCGCAGATATCCAAGGTTGCAATTTTTGTATATTATTCCTATTCAATTCTGCATTTAATTCAAGGAAAAAAACAATTCAATTTTTAAAAAAGTTAAAATTAACAACATATAGTAGTCAACAGCAGCAGGATTGATGAATTCCTTCTTTCTTTTGTGTTTTAGATCTCTGCTGATTCTAGATGACGTCTGGGATAGTACGGTGCTGAAAGTGTTTGACGTCCACTGTCGCGTACTTCTCACCACAAGAAATAGAAGCCTCACTGATTCTGTTAGCGGTATGTGCTATGTGATTTTTTTTTTTCCTCTGGTCACCATACAAACTTGACTGAGTGAAACTTTCTGCAATTACTTTTCTTTTACAATAAAAAAAGACAGTAGACAGAATGCAATGTAGCTTTGCTTTTATGTTGTAGGTGCTAAACATGAGGTGGAAGTGGAAAGTGGTTTGGTTGAAAACAAGGCCCTGGAGATCCTTGCTCTGTACGACTGGCACGAAACTCGAAGCGTTACCTGAGGAGGCTCGCAGTATTGCTACAGAATGTAAAGGTATGTAAGCTGGCACTAACTGTAAAGAAATCTAGAAGATGTAATTCTGTGTTTATTAATACTGGTGATGTAAAGTAAACTTTTATAAGAAAACACTGCTAATTTTGATTTAGCTATTGCGTTAAGTCATGTGATTTTAAAACACCATTTTCTGTTTCCTCATCCCCATGTCAGGCTCCCCTCTGGTGGTGTCTCTGATCGGCGCTCTGCTCAGAGAGAAACCCAACCGCTGGCGTTACTATCTCTGCCAGCTGCAGCAGAAGCAGTTCAAGCGTATAAGGAAGTCGTCATCTTATGACTACGATGCCCTGGATCAGGCCATGGCTGCTAGCATTGAGGTCCTTCCTGACGAGCATCGAGACCTCTACAAGGACCTTACTGTTATAGAAAAGGATGTTAAGGTCCCTGCTAAGGTTTGTCTATTTGTCTACAATAGGAGATTATTTATGATCCCTGTCGTGTGTTTTCCAACACTGTGATGTTATAATGCTTTTAGCAGTTGAATGGCATATTGATCTTACACAGAATTGCCAAGGTAAAGGGCTTATAATTGGATTGTTCTTTCTTCTCCCAGGTGCTGTCTGTTCTTTGGGATCTGGAACCTGAGGAGGTGGAGGACATCCTTGAGGAATTTGTTAACAAGTCTCTGCTTTTTGTGGACAGTAACAATAAACCCTGCCTGTACTATCTTCATGACCTCCAGATAGACTTTCTGATGGAGCAGAACCGAACCCAGCTTGAGGTCAGTCTAGAGGCATCCTTACAACAACTTGGAATGCAATTAAAATGGGCAGGGATTAAGTCAATTAAGCTACAACTTTTAAGAGGCCATACAAACTGATTAGCTACAGTAGTTTTACATTAGCTCCAGAATAAAAACAGAACTATTAATCAAAAGTCATTATCATATAAATATTCTTTAACACAACAAATATGCTAGTTTGCAGTTTGTTTTAATCAGTTTTGCTGTGTGTTTGTGTTAATCAGAGCCTTCACACTAAGGTGGTGCGTCAGTACCAGCAGTATTACAAAGATGGTCCCCCCACTTCGGGAGATGAGGAATGCCTTTATTGGATTCAATTTTTGACCTACCATATGGCCAAAGCCAACCTTACCCAGGTAAAGGTTGTAATTAGTTTTAAAATTCATGTTTTGTAAGTGAAGTAATTGTGCTTGAGTCTAATAATATAAAGCAGTGCGGGACAATTAAATCACACTAGTCATGATTTTTTCATTTCCTCTTTCCATTGTATGAAAAACATTTTTGTTTTTAGTCTTAAATTAGCACAGCCCAAATTTCACAGCCCTATAAGGAGAGAAATAATAGCAGGGTTTTATTTCTTCAGTCTGTCTATCTTTTTGCTCACGATGTCTCTGTATCTTTCTCTTTTGGTTTCCCATCATCTCTCTGTCTAGGAGCTCTACACCCTCATGTTCTCTCTGAACTGGGTGACCAACAAGGCAAAGATAATGGGTTCAGCTCACCTCATCAATGACTATGTGGAGTATGGATCCATTCTGGACAAAGAGGTCAGCAGATGTAACAAAAAAAAAAAGGCTACTATGTGTAAAGCCCTTATCTAACATTGCATTCAGACATGGGTCACTATTATGTTAATATTGAGACCAGACAAACCCGCGCCTGAAGAAGGAAACAGTAAAAACATGAGTCATGAAAGGTAACATGTAGCATACCATTTTTATAAGCATCTCAGTGTCTTGATTTTTGTTGATTCTGATTTTCTTTCTAAGAACTGTAAATGACAGCATATAGAAACAAAAATCAACTTTTTCCTCAATGCAAAATTTTATTCTCATAATAAAATAAATAATTAGACTTTTTCAGTTTCCTCCAAACTGCTGTAAGTTGCAGGATCTTCACTCAAACAAGTGAAAATGAAGTGCTCTGCTACTGGAAGACGTACAGATAATTAAATGAAAATGATTTGCAGTACACTCATCTTTATCTGACATATTTGATCCTGTCATACAAAAGCAGATGCAACAGATGAACCAGTGGCTTACAGGCTTCTTCTTACATGGCATAAGATTGGTTTGACCAGCATGACACAGAGCCTGAAGATATTTGTCACTATTTTCTTTTAAATCATATTTTTCAACTCCCAAAGATGCATTAAGAATATGTGCAGACTACAGAAATTTGCGCGTGCCTATCTGTTAATGCATCAAATTAGTGAAAAGGATAGGATGTCTGAAAGGGGCTTAAATTTGTAATTTGCTTCTACAAGAAAGAATAATTCAACAGAGAACGAGAGTGCTGCCCATCCTCCCTCATCCTGAGGAAAAATGCAGGTTTAGCATCGATCTCTCTTTAGGGAACTTTGTGAACTAAATAAAAAGTTTGACCTCCTGTTTGCAGCAGACTGAATTTATATTTTATTTGCTTCCAGAACAGTGAAGTGCGGAGTCAGTTCCAGGAGTTTCTGTCTCTGAATGGCCACCAGCTAGAGCAGCGTCCTTTCCCTGATGTTGTGCAGCTTGCTCTGTCTCAGCCGCACAACTCCGAGGTCTATAGACAAGCTCGGCTGCAGGCGCAGAACCGGGCCAAAGCTGGGAAACTCTACTTTGACTTAGTGTATGAAAGCAAGCATTCTAATATGGTGTCCTTTTAATAATGGCATTATTTCAAGTTGCTGTTTTGCATCTCAGGATTAATCAGTTTGTTATTGTATTATATGATTCATTTTCCCTGTTAAAACTGTAACCCCTTCTGTAACATGTAACATTTTAGATTAAGTTATCATGCAAAATATAGGAGTCAGTGCATCTAAAATGTAATAATTTTGTGATTATTTCTGTTATAAAATGGTGATTACAAGCTTTGTACTCCTGTTTTTACAGTTTTGTGCATTGTCTTCTTCTTTTTAAATACAGGAATAAGAGTGGTGAAGAGAGTCTGTCCCGTTTGGTGATTCACCCCCACCAGGGCTCCATCCACTCTGCCTGCTTCTCCCAGGATGGAACCAAAATTGCTTCTTGTGGAGCTAGCAAGACACTCAAGGTACGATTGCAGCAGCAAAACCACAAAAGTAACAGCAGAATAAAGTAAAAATTCAGTCATCAAGGTGGTATTTTTTCAATAATTATTAATCTCTGCAACCTGGAAATATTCTCAGTAACATATATACTGCACACTATTTGCAAAATTATTTGCTCATCTGCCTTTATATACATATGAACTTGAGTGACATGCCATTCTTAATCCATAGGGTTTAATATGATGTTGGCCCATGGTTCGCAGCTGTAACAGCTTCAACTCTTCTAGGACGGCTTTCCACAAGGTTTAGGTCAGACACTGATGTTGGCTGGTTCACATTCTCTGCTCTAATTCATCCCAAAGGTGTTCTATGGGGTTGAGGGGGACCTTTCTTTATAAAGCAAGGTCCATAACGACATGGGTGAGCGGGGTTTGTGTTTGAGTCCTGACCTCAACCCCATAGAACACCTTTGAGATGAAATAGAGCATCAAAATTTTGGTCCATATTGATATGATAGGATCCGCAGTGCTGCAGATTTGTCTGCTGCACATCCATGATGCCAATCTCCCATTCCACCACATCCCAGAGGTGCTCCATGATCTGGTCATTGTGGGGACCATTAGAGCACAGTGAGCTCATCGTCATGTTCAGGACAAAGGTTTGAGATGATTGGAGCTTTGTGATAAGCTGAGTTATCCTGCTGGAAGCAGCCATTAGATGATGGGTACACTGTGATCATAAAGGAGTGGACATGGTCAGCAACAATACTCTAAAAGTGTGCCATAAAATAATCCCCCACACTATTACACCACTACCAGCCCGAACTGTTGATACAAGATAGATCCATGCTTTGATGTTGCGTACCCAAATTCTGACTTCACCATCCAAATTTCTGCAGCAGAAATCTACAGTCATCAGACTAGGCAACATTTTTCAATTCATCTGTGGTCCAATTTTGGTGAGCCAGTGTAAATTCTAGCCTCAGTTTCCCATTCGTAGCCTTGACCGCGTCTGCAACTTTTCCTAGCATTGGATGTCAGACATGAGTAACTCGGTATTGGACTAATGCAATGTGGTTTTGTACCTGTGTGCAGGTGTTTAAAAGTACCTCAGGTGAGAAGCTCATGGAGCTCACTGCCCATGATGACGAAGTGCTTTGCTGTGCTTTCTCCCCTGACGGCCGTCTCTTAGCTACCTGCTCTAGTGACAGAAAAGTCAAGGTACACAGTCTACAGACCAATTTGATGCATCAATTTTATTACAGCAAGATATAAGCAAGTGAAATAATATAGAATTCTGCCATTTTATCATATTATTCTTGACACTGTAGGTGTGGAATGCAGATCGAGCAAAGCTGTGTAGGGTTTTTGCAGAGGAGCATGAAGAGCAGGTCAACCACTGTCAGTTTACCAACGCATCGGCGCGCCTCCTGCTGGCCACCTGCTCCAATGACAGTGTTTTGAATGTCAAGGTGTGTGTGTCTCTGATATGCTTGTCTTATTTATGCTTTAGCTTTTTTTTTTTTTTTTAACACTTGTGACCTTATTTGTTTTATTTTTGTTCATCCATCCATTGATTTTTCTTCTTATCCAGTTATCCAGTTCAGGGTCACATGTGGGATGGAGCCTATCCCAGCTACCATAGAGAAAGAGGCAGAGTACACTCTAGACAGGTTGCCAGCCTGTTGCAGGGCTGACACACACACCAAAACAAATACATTAAATTAATGTAATTAATTGATTAATTAAATTAATTATAAAGGGCCAAATAGGTCTAACTTGTGTGTATTAGCCTTTTGTTACCCTCTCCTTTTTTTCCCACTATGTCTCTTAGCACTGTTTTTTATTTATTTTTTTAATCATTTCTGTAGTTGTGGAACCTCAACAAGCCATCCTCCCAGAACACCATGTTTGGTCACTTTAAGCCAGTCAACCACTGCTGTTTCTCTCCTAATGACAGATATCTGTCAACTTCCTGCAACGATGGTACCCTTAAGGTGACTGCCATTACACTTGATACTTACAAAGCTTTCTTTTTGTTAAGGTAAAGCGCAGTAGTAAATACATAATTAATATAAGTTGAGGTGCTCATTTCCTGTTTTTGTAAGGTAAAATTCAAAGTAAAAAGCTATGGATTCTGATGGTAAACCTTTTTTGCACTGTGGTTTGACAGTGTGTTTCCTAGTCTTGACAGAGTAAACTGTTTTCTACTATACTACAGTATAAAGAAAAACATGTTATTAGTAAATACATTTAGAAATGCACTGACATAATTTACATGTCTAGGTTTGAGTGATGTATTGACGGCCATATGTGTTCCTGCATATTTGCAGCTATTTGAGGTTTCCTCTGCCAATGAATGGAAGACAATCCATGTGAGTGACACGTTTACAGACAACAAGGAAGACGTCCTCGTCAAGTGTAGCACCTGGACTGCCGATGGGAAACGCGTCATATGTGCTGCCAGAAATGTTGTTTTGGTGAGCGATCTACGATACTGTCTGATGTTGTATGCTGTTATTTTGTAGGTCGTGCTAAATGTTTGTTTAAATTGGATGTAGACGGCTTGGATATTGATCACAATCTTAACTGTTTCAGCTGCTACTGATAAAAACTGAGCACACATTCTCGTCCATCCTCTTTGCCCTTGTTGTTGGTGTGCTGCTTCACTGAAGGAGACAGGAAAGAGAGCTTGTTTGTCAGTTTGTCTTCTCAAGAGAGTCTAAAGAATGTGTGTCTTGGTTATAAATGTGCACATCCCCTGCCTCTCCTGAGCTTTCCAGAAGTACCAGTCAGTCTTGTCTTGTAATCAGCCTCACATTGTCCTCTACAGCTCCATTTTATTTTTAGTCTGGGAACCGAGTCTCCTGTGGAGATTTGAGAGTTTCTTTTACTTTATGGAGACTGAAAAGGGAAGCTTTATAAACTTGAATCATATTTGCCTATCCCTGCTGCCATAGGGCGGAGAGGCAGGGTACACCCTGCACATGTCGCCGGTCTGTTGCAGTTTCTTTTACTTTTAATGTGTTACATGTATAATTATAGTGGCTTTTTTAATATGTTAAAAATAGAGCAGGTGCTGATTTGTTGGCTGTCTTTTATTGTTTCTCAGGTGTTTGATGTGGAGACATCAGACATGTTGTTCGAAATCAGGACCAGTCGACTGAGCACGGTGCAATACTGTCACGCCTGTCCCACCAGTAACCTGCTGGCCATTGCATTCTCAAACTATGCTGTTGAGGTATCTCACTCTTTATTTAATTTCCCCTGTTTTTAAATCTAAAATTATTTTTTATAAGTATTATTATTATTATTATCATTGATTTTACTTTGATCAAAAAGTCCAATATGTCTGTTATACCTCCTTTTTTTTCTTTTTTTTTTAACTTTACTGTTGAAAATTTGTCTTCAGACATGTCTCTTTGCCTGTTGTTTAGAAGTTATGGTATAATATCTGAAATAGCCTGTATGATACATGCTTGTCTTCCAGGCTGTGGGATGTTGAGGCCAATAGAAAATGGCAGACTGTCGTGGCCACCTTAAGTTGGGGTGCAGCGGGTCCAGTTTTCTCTCTGATGGCTCACAGCTGCTCTCCTGCTCTGATGATCAGAGGACTGTCTCAGGGTAAGACTGAGTGTGTGTGATACACCTACACTGTATTAACGGTATGTAGTTAGGCTGTCAGTGTTGCTCTAATTGCTTCTTCTGACAGTGAAATTAACTTCACAAGTTGACTAATTGCACTATATTCCCCTTGCCAGCTGTTTCAGTTCCTAATGAGCAATGCTCAGGGATGGTGATGTAGCTGTAGTACAAAAAAAAAATCAGGTCTTTTTATGTCAATGAAATCAATGTATTTGGGCCACAGCAGAAATAAAGATGTAACAGTTACTGTGCTGTGTTGTGAAATAACCTGGGTCCTCTGTAGTTGCTGCTTTGACTTGCTTTAGGCTTATTTCTCTGTTATTTAGGTTATGTAAAGACAAATTATTTAAATGATTTGCCTTGACTCACTAAAACAAAGCAATATGTATCATAAACAGCTCGAAAACAATGTAACATAAAAAACTCTCTGCAGTTTAGCCTTTTGGGTGTCTTTATTTTTTTTAGCCTTTACAGTTGCTGTTATTTAAGAAGCTGTCAAAACTGGACCTAACAATCTGCAGCTACAGTAGAGCCTTTTGCACATTCTGTTTAATGGGGGGATATCGATATTGCTGTGTATCATATCACTTCAAATTGAGATCGCTATGCTGGCACCAGATATTGATTGTGACACACACCTGCAAACTCACAAGGTGAAAAGCAGTCATTGCTGTTGTCACAGCTTAGTAGAACAACTAATTGTAAGTGTCACACTAGGGAAAAGGTGGGATAAACTGACCTGTTTATGAAGTCCTGTTCCATCAAAAAGAAAAATCCCAACCTGCAGTGGTATATGTCCTGCAAGAAAGTGCCTGCAGTATTGCCACAGCCAATTTACCCCCCCCCACACACACAGTGGTGACATTGCATATATCCAAGTCAAAACTCTGGAAGATTATGTAACTTTAAAATATCTTATGTTTGTTTATTTTTTTATTCTATTTTTTAAGATATGGGAGACTAAGAAGGTTCACACATCCTCAGCCATCTGCCTGAAGCGAGATTCTGACGTTCTGTTTAATAATGAGGAAATCATAGTGTCCGCTGCAGATAATTGCAACAGATTGCAGGTGAGTTGTAAACGATATGTAGATAAGTAGGTAGTAGATAGTAAGATAAGTAGGCTTGGGTGACTGTAAGCTCCTTGAGGTGCCGGTTGTTGTGATTTGACCCTAAATGAATAGAATAGAATAGGCCAGGCTGATGTGTTGTGACAGGAATGTGAAGTTGTATTGTTTTTTTGTTTTGTTTTGTTTAGTGTTTTTACTGTACTAAAGTATGTGCATAATAAAGATGTGTTTGTGTGTGTGTGTCTGTGTGAGGTGCGTGATGGTAGAACAGGAGCGGTGCTGTTCCAGTCAGAGGAGAAGTCGTCCAGGATCCGGTGTACCTGCATGTGCAGGCAGCCCTCTGCTGTTGCCCTGGGGCAAGAAGATGGCACTGTGCAGGTAGATGACACACCCATCCTGCATGTATGATGGGGCATAATGATTACATTTATGAATTGGTCATACAACCATGTACAGTAAAAGTGTACTCACCGGTGACTTTATTGGTTACAAATTGCTAGCACCAGGTTGGACCCCCTTTTGCCTTCAGAACTGCCTTAATCTTTCACGGTATAGATTCAACAATGTGCTGGAAACATTCTTTCGATATTTTGGTCCATATTGACACAATAGCGACACAGTTACTGCAGATTTGGTGACTCTGGAGGCCATTTCCGGTTCAGTGAACTCATTGTCACATTCAAGAATCCGGTTTGAGATTCTCAGAACTTTATCCTACCGTAAGTAGCCATCAGATAAGTGTTACACTGTTGTCATCAAGGGATAGACATGGTCAGCAACAATATTCAGATAGGCTGTGGTGTTGAAATGATACTCAGTTGGTACTAAGGGTCCAAAGTATGCCAAGAAAATATCCCCCAAACCATTATACCACCACCACTAGCCTGAACTAGGCAGGATGGATCATGTTTTTTTATGCTGCATTCTGACCCTACCATTGTCGCAGCAGAAATCAATAGTCATCAGACCAGGCAGCATTTTCCCAATCTTCTGTTGTCCAATTTTGGTGAGCCAGTGCAATTTGTAACCTCAGTTTCCTGTTCTTAGCTGACAGGAGTGGCACTCATTGTGGTCTTCTTCTGCTGTAGCCCATCTGCTTCAGTGCTAGATGTGTTGTGTGTTGCATGTGTCTGTGCATCTTAGTTCTAACAAGCGGTTTTTTCTGCTACAGTTGCCTTCTTATCAGCTTGAAGCAGTATGGCCATTCTCCTCTGACATTTGGTCAAGGCATTTTATCCCAGAGAACTGCCACTCACTGGATATTTTCTAGTTTTGGATTCTCTGTAAACCCTTTCAAAGAAATGTTGCTGTAGGTGTTATTTTGTTAGGCAAATGAAATGTAACTATGGATAGACCTTGTACGTCAAAAGGTATACATGTATTAGGAGGCACAGCTCCCCCTGAACAATATGTAGACCACCTTGATGCATCATTTCATGCACGTCTAACATACAAATACACATTTTGACAGACATTTTGATATTAAAAAAATAAATAATCAAAAAATACCTGTATTGTAGTATATAATAAAATAATATTGCTCCAGTTATGCTGAAGTTTAAACTTCTCTGTTTTTTGGGTTTTTTTAATAAAAAAAAACACACATCTGGACTTTTTCTGTAAGTGCAAATGTGTGTATTGGAGTACGGATGTGCCTTTTATGCATTTGACTTTAATCCTCCATTCCATATTGCTGTAGGAGGTGTTCTTTCAGGCCATGTTTAGTCAAGAGATCTGACATTAGCACTGCCACACATTTTTTTTAATCTGTCCTGTCAGCTGTGCGTCAGGTCAGCACCTCTTTCATCTCCTTTTCCTTTGACTCATTTCAATTTTCAGTCTTTCTTTTTTACCTGTAATTTATTTTCTCAGTGCTCTTCACTCCTGCTCTCTGTACTTTTCTGTTTTATTCTCTTCTTTTGTTTTGTTTATCTCTCTTCCTCCATTGTTCTGTCTGTCCCCATTCTCCCCTTGCTCCACTGCTCTTTGTCTAACTGATAAATTGCTGTTTGCAGGTAGAGAGTGAGATCCAAGTCTGCTCTCTGTGTGTGTGTGTGTGTGTGTGTGTGTCTGTGTGTGTGTCTGTTGCACCTAATGCATATTCTGCAACAGTAGAGGACATCTCCCAAAGTTATTGTCCTACATTACATCACAAACACTCACTCAAACAGGGTCCCCTGACACATCAGTGCTGAAGCCAGGCCAGCCCCCTACAGGAGAGAGCAGCTCTAATTAATTAAAAGGTCCTGCAGTCTTAATGAATACAGATTTTAATTACAGCTCTTCACTGGCCCTTCATATGTCTCTCTCTTCTTGTCTCCTGGGAAGGATTGTTGCAACCAGAACATAAAGAAAGAGAGATGATTAGCGATCAGAGAGATGATCAAAGAAACATTGAGGAAAATTTAGATAATTGCAGATATATATAAGCAGTTATATTTCATGAAATGCTTTAATCTATCTATCTATCTATCTATCTATCTATCTATCTATCTATCTATCTATCTATCTATCTATCTATCTATCTATCTATCTATCTATATATGTATGTATATGTATATATATATATATATATATATATATATATATATATGTATGTATGTATGTATATGTATATATATATATATATATATATATATGTGTGTGTGTGTGTGTGTGTGTGTGTGTGTGTGTGTATGTATATGTATGTATATATATGTATGTGTATATATATGTATGTATATATATGTATGTATGCATATATATATAAACATTTTTATATGAAGTATCTTCTTTCCTTTTAGTTCCCTTAGCAGTAAGTTTTTAAATGAGTAAGTTAGTGTGTTTGCACAACTGGTGTTTAAGAATATCTGGTAATGCATGGATTAATTGTGTCACAAGTACAATTCCAAACAGAACATTTACCTAAGCTAACAAAGCAAACAGACTAAAAAAAGTTTGCTGTCAAGTAGATGGGAGCGAGATCAAGTGAACTCATTGGCTCAGTTATGGTCAGGACCGCCTCCAAGACAGTGTGTTTGGCATTATCCTAAACACTGAATATAACAAGTGCTCTGTTCTGACACATTTGGGGCTCAAAGATTTTTGGTATTTTCATGTTGTGCTCCTAACACCAGGTGGAGCCCTGGTGTCAGCTGGATAAAATCGTGGCACCTCAGACTTACTGCAGTGCATTAATTATTTTTCTTTAAATATGTTGATTTATTTATAGCCAGTGTGGTGGAGAAAAATTAGCAATAGTCTGTCAATTTGTGCCATCGCAAGAGGCCAGCTTTGTTATGCAAATGTAAAAAAGAGTTGACAAGTTTTGTGAAAGATGTGCAGGAGAGAACATAATGTTACTGTGTCTTTTCTGTATGAGTGAAAAGTGCAGTTGTGTATTTGTGTGTTTGTGTGCACGTGTGCGTTGTGTGCCAGGCGTCAGGGCTGACAGCTAGTCATCTTCTAAGGATACTTGGCTCCAGGATCCGAAGACTTCTGACCTCCAACGGGGGGTTGGTGCTGGCAGTAGCTCTATGCACAGGGAGTGTGCAGGTATGGTAGGGAAAGAGTATTATCTGTGTGTGAATGTGTTTGCACTTCAGAGTGTTCAAGAATAACTAATTGCTGTTTGTGTGTGTGTGTGCTATTCTGGCTGTTAGTTTACTTTTTCAAAGGGCTTTTAAAGTTAATAATAGAATAGGCAGATTTCTGTTGTTGCCGTGTGTATCAGTTATAACATCTCACCATGCAGGACCATGCTAATTATTTGACCATCTTGCCACTTTTATTCATGCGTCTTTGACCACATGAGTCTTAGAGTGAGTTGGCTTGTTTACTTCCTTGGTGATGACATTAAAATGAGTATTCCCCTATCTTCCCTCTTTACATTTGTTCTTTTACTAAATGTCCTTGGGCATTTCCATTAAAACACCATCACAGAAATCCTTGAGCCTGACGCGTAAGGGTTGCAAAGGTGTTCCCTCACAGGCTTTGAAACTTGCGTGCCAGTACATGGAGCTCGACAAACATGGTCAGCACACCCCGAGGCTTGTTCCGCTCAGACATTTCAACCCTTTCTCCTGCGATGTAAATATTTTAGTGCCTGCTTAAAAAAAAAAAAAAAAAACTCAGGTGGCATCAGCCTTCATTTTATACCTTCAGAAATGACAGGTGCTGTGATGGACTGAAGTTAGTTCTTGAATTGTTTATGTATTACTTTGAGTTCTGTACCGCGAGGTTTGCAAAGTCCCATATCAAGATTGCATATTTTATCGAGTGGAAATATAATTTTATATAATTACAGTGGAGCCAGATAGAAAGATGTGTGGAAGGAGTGACATGTAGCAACTGTCCAGTCTGTTTGGAGTCAAACCGGGGAACTTAGCTGCTAAGGGCATTTTTTTCCCCCATGTGGCATGTGCCCCAATCAAACAGCCATCTGTCTGCTCCGAATCTCGATATGTCTCATATTACAGGATAAATCCATCAGATGGTTAATTAGAAAACTAGAATTTTTGGATTAGTGTTACAGTAGATAATAAACTGTGTTTCACCTCAAAATGTCCTAATTAACTATCACTTTGTTAGTCCTTGGCAGGTAGAATCATTTGCTTTGGTGATAAAATAAAACATCTGTTATATTATACAGTTCTGTTTGGCTTTTTCAGTGTTTTTCAGAGACTGTCTAAAGACAAAGAGTTTCCCAAGGAATAAAATCTATAATGATCTTTATTCTGATGTGTTTTGTGATTGGCTATTGAGCCTGTGATCAGCAAACTACAAGTTTTGGGTTGTGCACAGAAGTCCTTAGTGCTAACCTGCTGATTTTTACCACTTACAGCATTGTGCAAGTCTTTAGTCACCCATATTTTTTCTATATTTTGCCAGGACAATGGGACATGGGTGCAGCGACCTACTGAAACATCTGCAAACATAAATGGAAAAAAAAGATTTTGTAAAATTCTAACAAGCTTGAAAGTTAATATTTGGTATGACCACCTTTATTCTTCTACACAGACTGAACTCTCTTAGGCAGCTTTATTGTAATTTCTTTAAGCAGTCTTCAGGAATAGTTCTCCAGGCTTCTTGAAGGACATTCAAAGCTCTTCTCTGGATGTCGGCTGCCTTCCACTCCCTGTTTTTGATCAAAGGTATGCTTTTACTACATTTGCAGTATTTTTGGGATTATTGTCATGCTAAAAAAAATAAACCCAATTCCAGATGGTATTGGATCAAAATTTGATGGTACTTTCCTACATTCATAATTCCATCAATTTTGGCTGATCCCCAACCCCACTGGCTGAAATACAGCGCAAACCACTTACCTTGTGCAAAAAATACTTTTTTTATGCCTGTCGAACTATGTTATCTTTGGCATTTTTTTTAATAGTTTCAACTAAAGAAATAAGAACAAATGATGTGTCTCTGTGACAAGCCACTAGTAACAAAGAGGTCAAGATAGTTTAAAATTGGTGCTTTACTAAGTTGTTATGTGTAGACAGAACACTGATTCATCCCTTGAGTTAGGTGCTTTTTTATGTGTGAATGATTCACAGGTCAGTGTTCAGTGGCTTAACAAATAAAGAAATACATTCCTCTGAAAATGGTCAGGTAAAAGGACTGGACTGAAAATGAGTGAAAAAGCAGCCAATGTCCAAAGAAAAACTTTGAAAGAGCTTTAGATAGCCTGGAAAACTATTGCTCAAGACTACTTGGAAGCAAAATATAAAGAAATCAGGGGTGGCTCAAGACTTTAGCAAATTACTGCATATTTTGTACATTTTCAATCATAGTTTAGTTTGCTTGCTAACTCACTAAACACAAAGCAGATTGTCATTGTTTTTACAAGATTTTCATCAGCAGCCGAAGTATCAGAGAAATTACAAATAAAGATGATTCTAGATGAAGGGATTTCAATATTATTATAATTTCTCTAGAGTAAGAGACTGGGGTGGGGGGAGTCACCATGACTATCTGCTAAAAGTTCAAAAGACTGGCACTGGCATTTCAAGAAATACACAGTTATTGTAGCTAACACCTGTCTCATATTTGCTTACCTACCTGCAAATCAATTATGGATCTCTGGAAGTCTCCAGGATTTATTGTTCCATCCGGCTGACCTTTAGAGGGCATTCACAAAATCTTATCTCTCTCAAATCCAGCTCCAGACTGTTCTGTGAAGAGTCTCGTGTGCTGTTCTATTCGGAGAACTCACAAGTGACAAGACATGATGACATTTTTTTTTTCTCTTTGAGTTGGCTCTTTTGCGCATCAAAGCTGTTTTCGTTCTGACACCCCCACCCCCCCACCCCACTTGACTGTCAGACCTACAGCTGCCCTTCACGGTCTTGACCAGACTTTGCTCAACTTTTTCCACAACTCCACTTTATATTTGATGTGCTTATCGCTGTTAAGCCAGCAGTAGCGCTTTACACCTCTCCTCAAGTTCTCCCTTAAAGTGTGACTTTCTACCAGGATTTTTAAAGAAAACTTTCTGGGACATTTTTGATGCATAAGTATATCTTTAGACATTAGACTTGTTGTCTGAATGTTGTGTGGCTAGATTTTGCTATTAACCATAGATTTTTCTGTTTATGAGAATATTAGTGGTGCTAATGTTCCTTCGTTTCTTCCTTGCAGGTGCTGGAGGTGCCTTCTGGGAAGCTTCTGGCCACTCTGCTGGGACACACTAAGACTGTGCTGCACTGTCAGTTCAGCCAGTATGGCCAAACACTCATCACTTCCTCTGAGGACACTACCATAAGAGTAGGCTCCTTCCCTTCCTCAGTTGCTCCGTTTCTGCCTTTATACTTGTCGTGTCTCTCTTTCTGCTTTGTACTTCTGTTTCTCCGACTCCTATTCATCAGTATGTTCCCCCACCGTCTCCTTCTTTTCCCACCTAATCAATAGCATGTTCTTTAACCTCCTCTGCCAACCTGCTTCCCATTTTTCTTCTGTGCTATTGATTACTCTTTCACCTACTCCCATTCTTCACCTTGAGTAAAAATGCCTTCTATGCCCAATCTTTTAACCTCACAGTATTTCAGGTCTCTGTGGGGTTTTTACTTTCCCCTACCTGTTACACCCTACCAACTTCTCTGGCAGCTTCTGAATCTCTCCATTCTTTATCCCTCTTTTTTTTGGTCTTCTCTCCTTCCTTTTCCCTTTCTTTGCCTCAAGCTATGCCACTCTCGATAGCTCTTTATCTCCATCTTGCTCATGTGTTGACCGCATGCAGCTATCTGTTATGAGGTATTGTTGTGCAGTGTGGGAGTTTGTGTGTGTGTGTGTGTATGTTTTTTCAGGCTGTTATGCTCTGTCAACTCCCAGCGTTCATGCTCTGTTGCCCATTTTCCCTTTCCTCAACTCCCTTCTCATCTCCCCCTTCTTCATCTTTTCCTTTTGCAGACAGACCTGTCCACTGCAGCACTTCCTTCCCTCTCTGACAGCATAGCATCTAATTCCATATTCATGCCGCTACTCTCTGCACTATTCGCACACAATCCCCACTTATTCAAAAAACTATTTATGCTGTTTGACATGTGCTCACAAGAAGATGGAAATCTATATTTAAATCTATATAGATCTAATGACACTGATGTTAGTTTGTGAAAAGTTTTAACCTTCACACCACTGACAGTCGGGGGGGAGTAAGGCAGCACCTTGCACACAAGGCCATGATTGATAGGATTATCTGGATGATTCTATCTGCCCTGCCCTCTGTCTTTGAGCTCAGTTGGACTCCTGTTTCTGCTCATTTCCTGTACCTGTCTGCACAAAACACTCTGTAGACTCGTGGACAGGTCCGAATTTCTAACTTCAGAGATGCATTAGCATTTACCCCGCACATCTGCAAAGAAAGAGCATGTGGAAAAAGCAAAAAGAGATAATGAAATTAAATACTATGATTTGCTGTATTGTTAGCAGTGTTGTATAGTTTCTCCAGTGATACTTGATCATTCATTGGTGAATACTGTTTGGCCACTGTATTATTGTGCAGAGGGGAAGGCTGCTAGAAAGCACTTTTTCTTTACTTTTGCCAAATGCATCTTTTGTTTGTTATGAGCGTTTTTGTTACTTCTCTTGTGTCCTGTTGGAAAATTATGCTATTTTCGACTCTTCCTTCTAGTATAGACATTTAAGAAATGCGCTGCGGATAAAATTGCCAATTAGCTACACAGGAAAGTCTATAATGACAAAAAGGATGATCCCTGGGGTGAAAATTTATATGACTTTATATCTATATTTTTGCCTCAAACCTAAAACTGCTCATATTTCAAAGGTAATTAAAAAAAATTACTCTTAAAACTCTACAGAATAGATTTGCTTTCACCCTTTGATTCTCATAAAAACTTGGTCCAACCCCGTGGTGCTGAAAACTAGCTATTTTAGGTCCTTAAAAACCAACTTTCTTCTGATTTGCTGCCCCTCTTAAACAGAAGATTTGTGTAGTAGGTGAGTGAGGCTCCTGTGCTCACAGTCAATGAAATTGTACAGAGCCAAGAGTAGAAGAAAAATGTCTAAAACTGAGCAGTTGGATTCGGAGCTTTTGGCATTATGTGAAACTTTGGCCATGTTTAATATGAGTATCTACCATTGGGACAGTGTCCCCTTTAAAAGATCTTCAGCATGTGTCTTGTACATGCAAAGCAGTAAGTGCATGGTACATTGTAGAATGTAATAGGATTGTGAGGTCTGTCTGTTTCTTCAGGAAAGAATCATTCAGAAATTGGAGGTTTCCAATAGCTGCTCTGGGCTGAAGTGAAAAATACCAGTGGCTGAAAGATTGTTTTCTCTGTTGCCCTCTGTAGGTGTGGAGATGGCAGTCAGGTGAGTGTAAAGTACTTCAGGGTCATACAGAGCAAGTCAGATGCTTCTCTCTACTCCCCAACTCACCAAATGACTCAAGACTGCTGTCCTGGTCCTTTGATGGTACCGTGAAGGTGAAATTCATGCACTTGCACACTCACATTACATTTAACAGCAGTGTGAAATCAAATGGTAAATCTGTTTTTCTTTGCACTGCACATTCTTAGGTGTGGGACACCGAGAGCGGAGAGAAACTGCAGGACATCGAGGCTCATCACGGAACCATTCTGTCCTGTCATGTCTCGCCAGACGGATGCCTCTTTGCCACCACCTCTGTCGACAAGACTGCCAAGGTTCAATGCTCTCACACACACACACACACACACACACACACACACACACACACTCACTCAGGAGATGAGACATATCTATTTGTGCTTCCAGCAACAACATGACATATTACTCATCTTCTCTCAAGGCTCCTTCTTACAGCACATACACATGGATGCACTGCTAGGGGTGATATCTTAAGATAAACATTTTCTCCAGTAGTGTGGTAAAAGACCTTAGAGATTAGTGTGCAGCAGAATTCCCCAGGCATGGGGAGTTTGCGTCAGATCAGTCTGTCCTCCTACATCCATGTCCAGTCTAGCTGGCCAACTACCCTGGCAGGCTGGCAGGCCCAGAACCAACTAACATCCCTGTCAGGATGTAGTGTTTGCCAGGTCCCCATTTACCAACACCACTGCGCCTGACTTTGGCCTGACTTTGACTGACTCTGTGGACTGGAGGTTTTCTGCAAGCAGCTCTTAAATCATCGCTTTCCCATCTCATCATTCACAGAGCAGTGAACTGCACCACATAATACAAGCTGAACCATACTGAGATGCCATGCTCTTTCACGTCAGCGTCTTTGTAGTGTCAATCATTTTTCTTGGATTGTGACTATAGCTGTGGGTTCAGTGTCAGAGTTATACCATCAGTTATTCACTTATGAACAACTGGTGTTCCTGAGTGTCACCATTAGGAACAATTGAAAGCCACTCTGTCTGTCTTTGTTAAAGCAGCTGATCAAGAGCCACTGCCACTGAGTTTCACACGGGAATTTGGATTCGCTTGACACTTACTGTAGAGAACAGGCACTGGGTCGTCAGCCAACCTGGCTTCTGTCAGTAAATGGCAGAGAGAGAGTGTGTGTTTTATGGATTTGGCAAAGATCATAATTGAGGTGTGTGTGTGTGTGTATTGTGGGGCTGGTTAGAAGCCAATCACATAGTCCTTGCTCTCCAGACCGAGTAGGGGCTAAAAACACACACAAACACTAAAGTCCCTGGTTTCCATCTATCTGGAGGTCAAACCAAAAGGCTTAGCCACGACTTTCTTTGTGGAGCACCACAAAAAGGAGAGTGCTCTGTTCTGTCCATTCCTTTTCCTCCACCTCTTTCTCTCGGCGTCCCCTTTTTTCTCCTTTCTTTTCTTTTCCCCTGACCTTCAGATGAATGGAACTTTGTGTGCAGACATAGCTAGTCGACTGCCAAATGAAGTGTCTAATTATGAGGCATGTTATTTTCAGTGCAACACAGGATGCGGAGTGAGGAAGGAAGGCGTATAAAGGAGACAATAGATATAAGACAGAGATGTGTGTGTGTGTGGGGGGGTAAAATGAGAAAAAGTGTAGCAATGAGGGAAAGATACAACATTAGCTCTGCATTTGACTGACTGTCATCATAAGATCTTTCAAGGGGTGATGACCTTTCTGAGCAACAGAAATAAAGCTTCTTTACTATTATTATTATTATTGTGGTAGATCTTCAGTACTTACTGTTGAAAATCTTTGCTACAGATTCTGTTCATAGGGATTATTTCCAGGCAAACACTACTGTGTTGATATATTTTGAATGAACCAAAAAAAAACCAAACAAACTGCAGATGCAACACACTTTATCTGAGCAATCACCTATAAAGCAGCCTTACTCTCCTTTAAAACTGATTAATCTACACTAAGTAATTTTTAGTCACAAACATCAGTTCTGTTGCGGTGTGAATATAAAGTAATAAATGCATGTGTTCTTTCATTCTGCTCTTAGTTGTGGCAGTGTGAGTCCTGGCAGTGTGCCTACACACTGATTGGTCATCAAGAATGTGTCCGAAGCTGCCGATTCTCATGGGACAGCCAACACCTCGTAACTGGAGATGACAATGGAGAGATCCGGGTGTGTATTCAAAACATTCAGCCTTTTTTTTTTCTTTTTTATGTCTTTGCAATTTTCATTTTGGTTGTTGTTCTAGGAAGTGACTAATTAGGCATCTGCTGGTGATGTAAATCAACCTTATATGCATACCTACAAAATGTTTTGGTGGAGAGGTATGCAAAGTAATATGACTCTAGGGATTTGGGGGGAAAGGTGGGCAGTAAAGAAGATATCCAGGTTACAGATGAGAGATGGGGAAACACTTCCTACTGAGCCTTGTGCCTCTAGATACCCATAAGTGTGTCAACACACTAATCTTCTCTATGTTACTAGTATGACAATACCTTAAACCACCTAATTTGCTGTGCAACATACAAAAACGCAATTATAGCAGTCGACATTTATTCCAGAAATCACTCTGTAATTACATCTCATCACTCATTTAGATAAAGTGCTTGCTAATGCATCGTGATTGCTGCGGTGCACAGAGGAGGGGTGAGATGAAAGGGGGGAGGCATGGCTCCTTCTCAGGAGGGGGTGTGGGAGCTGGAAGAGTGTGTAAGAAGTTGGGATGAAGATAGCAGGAAGAGGAGGAGACGTCTGTCAGTGGGAGGTGAAGGAGAGGACTCGGGCTGCCAAATTGGATCTCTAAGGCTTTGGAATACGAACCGCTTGTACACAAACATACACACAAACACACGCACGCAAAGTAAATGTGAAGTTAGACTGTGTGAGAGTTGGAGAAGATGATCTGCCATTCAGCCAGCAGCTGCATCTGGTTAATAAAGGGTTAATGCCCTCTGGTGGCTTCTGAGCTGTGCGGCTCCATTATTCAGAAATGACCGAATCCATCAGATTCAATTACGCAAACTACAGTGAAATCTCACCCCGGTTTCTATAGAAACAAATGTGAGTCACTCAGCACAAAAGCATGCAAAGCGTTAAATATAGCCGTATGTGTGATGTGTCACTGTCAAATGAACATGGCATGTGAACAGTTGCATAACAGCTGCAGCAGACTCACAACCCATCATTTCAGTATATAATGTATGTTATATATTATTTAGTATTGTTTCATTTTAAACTATATGCAGAAAGAGTGATGCTTATACTCTTCTGTGTTCCCCTTATCATGTTTTGAGGCTCAAGAGGAGCCTATAGCATCAAATTTTAATATTGCAGGTTCAACAGAATTCTTGCACATCATAAAGTCTTAGTGGGAGAGGGCCCAGAGAGTGCAAATAATACCAAGCATGCATGCACAGTATATTAGATTCATCTTCTAATGTTCATACTGACACTGCCATATACCTTTTACTTTTCTTTCGCTCTCTCTTCTGCTTATCCAATTCAAGGTGGCAGGATGGGCTGGAGCCTATGGCAGCTGGGAAAGCCCCCCCCCCTTCTGTGGCACGACAGGTTGCCAGTCTGTCACAGGGTTAACACAGAAAGACAGACAACCATTCACAATCACACCTACAGGCAGTTTAGAATCACTAATCAACTTAACCTCACTAATTGCATGTCTTTGGACTGTGGGAGTACCCAGAGAGAACCCATGCAGACGTGGGGAGAACATGCAAACTCCCCACAGAAAGGCCCTGCCAGATGGTGGATTTAAACCCACTTCTTGCTTTGAGGCAGCTGTGCTAACCACTGTGCCACTGTGTTGCCCTACTGCCATATACATGCATTTAATTGTGTGCGGTCCTTGTGAAAATAATTGACGCAAGCCAGCTTAACAGTAGAGGGCCTTACCACTAATTTTAATGAATGAAATCAACTATTTTACTCTTGTATTTCCCACCCACTACTTCATCTTTTATTGTTGCATAACAGCTAGGAAGCATGAATTTAAAATTGGCAGTGTAAAATGTTTTAGGTTAGTTTATAGGCCCTAACATTTGTTTATTGGATGATTTATAATGTGCGACTGTCCGCCACAGCTGTGGAGTGTCAAGAACGGGTCCTTACTGAAGATTTGTTCCCGGGACAGTAAGGATGGCATGGACTCGCTTCATGGAGGCTGGGTAACAGATCTGCACTTCTCCCCAGACAACTCTCTTCTGGTCTCAACTGGAGGTTACATCAAGGTATGCAAATCCATTCAGCACATTCAAACACATTTGGTTTTTACTGCCTGCATCGGTTGCATCTACTCCAAAGAGAGCTAAGTTGGACTGATATTGAGTGAAATTTGATTTTCCAACTCATTAATGAGCTTTGATGGCTGAATCTGAGCACACCGAGTTTTATTGTGTACCTTTGCATTCATCCGGTGTGTGTGTGTGTGTGTGTGTCACAGTTAAATGATCAGTACATACTGCTGTGCCATTTCCATTGGGAGCTATATAATTGCCACCTTGTTTAAGAGATGAGATGGTATGCTTTGAACATGAGTTGCTCCTTTTGTCTCCACTTTTTTCTCCCACCACCATCTTATACGGCGTCTACACTTGTCATATTGACAGCTGTCCTATCATATTGACAGCTCCAACTTAATGTAACTGCCTGCTGTCAGCTCTTAATCAGTTCTGTCACACATTTGTGCTCTTTTGTGCATTAACTTGAAACCACAAAGGAAACTTTTAGTAGCCAAGTGACAAATCATTGTTGAATCCCTGCAAATCAGCCACTATGTGTGAAAGGGGCTGTAGCTCATGCAGATCTTTCCACACTGATTTAATCTTCTCAAGCTGAAGGTGAGACTGGGTACTTTATTATTGTAGCCATCAATAATTTCAGCTGAAATGACTGAAGAATGAAAACTGTTTGGCTTATCAAATCCCTATCGTCTGAGTTTTTTTTGTTCACCAGTTTCCAAGTTGTTCGTCCACCTGTGCAAAACGTATGCCAAAATACATATTATATGCCAATATCTCTCACTCAAGTGAAAGGACTTTGGCTTAAGCTCTTTGTGGGAATTTATTCAGAGTTGGCACAAACATTCACTTGAACCCAAAGAAGAAATGATTAGAATTTGCTTGTCAAAGGTTACGGTCGCTTTGAGCTCAAAAGAAAACATTTTGGCTATGACTCGAGAATCATAATTGTTTTGGCAAACTTTCAAAGGATAAATGACAAACTGATTACATCTTAAACTGAAAAGGTGAAAGGTTGACCTCTCAGTGACATCATATATTCCTCAAACTGCTGTGCTGGGCATTATTTAATGCTGTAATTTGGGAACAGGAGAGATTGGGATCCTGTTCCTCTTTGTGGAATTAATCACAGGTCTTTGATTACTTATTATTTTTCCTCTATGTAGTTTACTACATTTTTCTTTTTTTAAAAAAAAAAACCTTTATTTTACCAGGTGAAAATGTTTGAGAACTAGTTCTCATTTACAAACACGACCTGTGATTTATTACATGAATCTGGACAGACATGGTTCTAACCAGCAACACTACTGGCTGGCAGAGGCATACAGTCACCAGACATTTTATGTCTTCATTAGAAAATCAGTTGGAGAGATGACAGGAAATAAAAGGAGAAATAGGTGGGGGATAATAAGCAACAAATGTCTCCATGAGCTTGAGATATTGCAGTTTATGGCAAGTGCTGAATAATCACCTTCATTTTTTACATTTTGTTTTTTTATGTGATTTGTCTGGGGGATGAAACGGTGGCAGCATTTCATTTTCATGGTATGCAACCTTGATGCTGCCAGGACACAACAAAATATTTACTTTTCTAAGGAAACAAGATTAGAGATGTTTGCTAGTCACAAATCCTTTTAGTGAATAACAAAACAAACCACAAATAATAATGAAGCATAGGTAGTAATTTATTTACTATCAGCCAAAGTAGAAATCACATTTTAATACGCTATATGTAATGTGTATTTGTATTGCTTTCTTATGCAACATACGTAGGTATGGTGCATAAGTATGTTCCTGCTTAGTTATAAACTTAAATATGTTTCTTTATGAATAAGGCGTTTCTGCAATTACGCAGTAAACATTTCGGTATGCCTTTATTTTCAAAAATGTGAGACAAATTTATGTATGCAAGCTGGTCAAACTCTGATTGAGAGTCACAATAAAACCAATGGAAAGATGCCTGCAAGCACGCACCATTGCTGGAATGCTGCAGGTTTACATAAAACAGAGAATACCTTAGAGAAAGATATCAGTGTCTCCTTGTGACGTGACTGGAATGGTCTATGCCTCTTTTTTATTGCCTTTAGTTTACAGCAGAGGGGTCACAGAGCGGACAGTCTCAGCAGGGCTCTCATTGGCCATTCAGTTCAGCAATGATGTAATTCTCCAGGGAAAGCGCTACTGATCGATGAGGCTTTATATCTCGGATTACTCTTGATACTGTGTGTGGGGTGGTGTTGTGCGCATGATTGTGTACAAGTGCACTTTTGTTTATACCAGCATGTGTGGGTCGACAGAGTTGTTTCTGTTGAAAGCAGAGAGTGCTGTTGTTCAGGCTTTATATAGACAGATGGCCAAAACACATCGTAATCTCATCCGCAGCACACTGCTGTTGACAAGATGATAAAACTTGGAAATTAATTCAAACATAAAAGCAACCCCCGAATTTACTCATTTTTACTTAAGACTGTTTGGTATTCATAATCTAAACATAAAGAAAAAACTTTCATTGAGACTTTCTGTACAGATTAGTAAAAGAGTAAAAGTCCTCACTAGTCTATTAAAAAGAAAGACGGTATTCTAAAAAGTCCACAATCGTAGTTTGACATCACACACAAGAACGCTGACTCTTTAAATTCTTTGTCTGGATATAGATGATGAGGGCCCCTTTTAGTTGTATGCCGACTATTGAGTTATTACAGGTCAAGCAGTAGCTACAAGGTGCAACAGTAAAGCTCAGCAACTAAACTATTATAATAACAGTAATACAAAAAAAAATCTGATTTAAACACTCGTACTACTTTTAGGTTGCTCAGTCAAGATCTCATTCTGTCTCTTTGCATTAGTGCATCTGCTGTGGAGACTGGGGCAACACCAATTTGAATTTTACTCTTGGGAAAGAGGATCTAAATCTCCAAAACATTTTATTAGTGTGACCATTAGTGTGTCCTGCATTTTAAATGTGGTAGATTTTTAGTTATTTCCAGTAATTGTTTTCCATCACAGTATTGGATGTCTTGACATTACGTCAACACACAACCCTGTGAATGTCAGAAACAACTATAATACTCCTGGACTGATGAACTTCTTTGGGGCAGCCACTCTTCAGCTGAAAACTACTGTTAAATCTCTGGGTTGTAGCCTGAGACCCAGCTCTCATCACCAGTGATGGTTCTTGACATCAAAGTCGAGCCAGTTTGACATAAAAGTTGACGCTAAAGGTCCATGGTGAGTCACAGACATCTGAATGAAGATGGGCAGAATGAGAATAGCAGACTGGCTAGAAGTGGTTCAGAAGTGCAAAAGGAGCGGGTCTTGATGGAAAGAGCAGCCAAATTTAAATTTAAATCAAGCTTTTTTCTCTCTCTCTCTCTCTTTTTCTAATGGGTGGAGTTCTTGAACTTTCGGATAGCATTGTTTATGCACTGCCTGGCCAAAAGAAAAAATCACTACCAGGATTTAACTAACCAAATACGTAAGAGCCTTCCATTAAATTGGAGGTCTAGGTTCAGCAATATTAAGTGCACAAAAATTAGGTATTTGCCTGAATACACTGAATGACCAGTTTTTATCCACCAATGAATTCTTTTTCTTCGCTGATGACACGGCCATATTCCAAGATGACAATGCCAGGATTCATCGGGCTCAAGCTGTGAAAGAGTGGTTCAGGGAGCAAGAGGCATCATTTTCACACATGGATGGGCTACCACGCAGTCCAGACCTTAACCTGGTTGAGAATCTTTGGGATGTACTGGAGAAGACTTTGGCACTCCAACTCTCTTCATAAATACAATAGCTCGGAGAAAAATGTATGCAAATTAAAGCAACTCATGCATAAGCTTATTGAAATGATGCCACAGTTGATGTGTGCCATCATCAAAGCTAAAGGCGGTCTGATGAAATATTAGACTGTGATTTGTTTATTTATTTTTGGCCAGGCAGTGAACATTATATCATGCCATACTATATCAAGTAAGTATTCCTACTCAATTTCTTAAAACATTAAGAAATACATTTTCTTTTAGCCTACATTTTAGGAAATTTGCACAATGAATTTATCTAGCTTTTGTCCAAAGTTGGTTTTTTTTGTTGTTGTTGTTGTTTTTAAATCCACTATTTAACAGTTTGCATCTCATTTGTGTAATCCGCACACAGAAGTGTAAAAGCATCTAGCTAAGCCAACTGATTATCAGCTTGAACCTCACAGTTGGTATACAGACATGATCGTGGTCTTGCATCCAAATTCTGGCAAATATTCCTATCATCATAGTTTGTTAGCAACAGATTAAGAACCTGAAAAACAAACAAAAACCTCTTTATATCTCCCTTTCGCTTTCTTTCTCTTCCTCAGCCCTACCTACCAGTGAAAATATAGTATTCATATGCTGTAATCTGCTTATATTACCCTTTAAACTGTGACAAAAAAAATGACTATTAACAGAACCTTTAGAAGTCTACTAATATACCCTTCTGCTTGTTTATTAATAAACTTTTACAGACAAGGCTGCTCTACTCGCGGCACTAATGTAGACCTCATCAGCTTCGTCTTGCGTCACATCACGATGACGGTCATAATTATTCTGGGAATTGGATCACTTTGTTACTCTGTTTCATACACTCTCTGTCTTCTTCAGCAAAGCATGTTGACGTGATAGATTAGCGTGCGAATGTGAGGAGAGGTGATGGATTACTCTGCCTGTCTTAAAGGGTGAACCTCCCTCAGCCTCAAGCTTTGATTGATTAATCACATAGCATGTCAGCTGGACAGTTATGAGAGGCCATCCTGTCTGTCATAGTAATTACCCTGACAGAGTGGGTATCTCTTATGACAGATAATATAGCTTATGGACTGAGAAAGCACAATAATAATCTATTTTAATGATTATTGTCAGCGTGTCTCCATGCTCTCCTGTTCTGCAACAAATGTCTTCAATTTTCCATAGAGACTTGTTAGTAAATTGTTGATATTTAAACCCACTCTGTCCTAGCACGTCCATGTTTCTAAGGTATATATGCAGCAGTTATGAATAAATATAAAGCAATATATTATTTACTATTACTCCACTATTTACTCATGTTTGAAAACAATTCATGGAGTGATGATTCTTTTTATGTGGTAATCATTTTTCTGTCAGTCTTGGAAAAAGGCCTGGCAATCATCTGAATGTCCTCATAAGGGTATTTGGTTTGTATTTATCCTCAGCTGGTGTAAGGGAAAGATTTCATTATGAGGGATCAGCGGGATTGTGTAAGATGTGCATTTGGATCACAGATGTAGGCTGATATTGAAGTCTGGCTTGAATAGCACAAATGCTCTAAATAAAGGCTTAGCTGAGGAGTATGAGGACCGGGTAACTTGTTTTTTGAAATTACAATTTAGAAATTATTTATCACCACCAAACCTGATCATAGAGTAGCAGATCATAAAGAAAATGTCAGTGAAGACTAAAAGTATACTTTCACTTCACAATTCATTTTTAAACATTGATTCTTCTTGGCAATAAACAACACTGAAATGCTTAAAATACAAAACATTTAATATTTTGTATCAGCAGTCTATGAATTTGATCAAATTAGACAGGCTCCATGGTCTAATGGTTTAAGCCTTTGACTCACATGTTTGAGGCTGGGAGGAAACAAAAACCCAGCCTCAGGAGCCTACAAACTGGTGTACTCCTAGTGATGGTCTCAAGCACGGATAAATGGGAGGAAGGGCATCCTTTTCCAAGTCAAACACATCCACCGGCTGTGGTGACCCCTCTGGAAATAAGGGAGCAACAGAGAGTACCTTTAGATGTAAAATGGTAACAAAATAACTATTTTATTTATAGAACATGAATTTAGAGCTGCCTCAAGCCAGTTTGTATTTTAAGGTACGAACCCTACAATATTAGAAAGAAAATCCCAACAATCAGATGACCCCGTTATGGTGGAAGTGGTAAGGAAAAACTCCCCCTCACCAGGAAGAAACCTCCAGCAGAACCAGGTTCAGGGAGGGGAAGCCATCTGCCTCGAGGGGAAAAGGAAGAGAACAGAGAGAGACAGGACAAAAGGCAAACTAAGGGAGAGAGAGCCAGAGTTTTATAATTACTAATGACTAAATGCAATAGTGGTGTATGAACACACGGAGAATGAAAAGAAGAAATGATCAGTGCGTCATGGGAAACCCTACCAGCAGCCTAAGCATTCTGCAGTGTAAAACTGCTAAAAACACTAGCTGTCATTTCAATCAAGAACATAATTAATTGAAGAACAGAGTTTGAGTAATAAACTATTTGGTGATATGACTCCAATAAAGCTACATAGCAAAGTGGAGTCTAGCAATGGTGGGATGCAGGACAGGACACCCTGGACTCTAGTCACTGGTGGTGGTGGAGATAAAGCAGGTGAAGACCAGGAACAGGAACAGGAGCTGACAAGAAAATGATTGAGACAGAGTCTGACAGCCTGGGAAAGCAGTAGTTGCGTGATTAGACTAGAAGCCAGAACACTTTTGAATGCAGGTAGATGAGTCAATACAGAGCTTCCTTATTGAGCTTAAAGTTGTGAAATTAAAGTGGATAGTATAACAACCATATAGTTTTGTTTTAGCAACCATTTTGGCAAGAATAACACTACCCATGACCCTTGTTGTGACCCTAGTAACGACAAGTGCAAAAACCACAGATGACGCAAAATGGATGCATCCCGAGTTAAATTTTTCTCAACTTCGAAGGGAGTGATTGAAGTAGCTACCAGTGAGAGTGAAGGATACGGTTTATTGATATATGACATTCATAAATAAGACTTTTACTTCTGTATCCAGGATTCTACTTTCCAACTCAAATGTTGCGCCAACTATGATTGGTCCACTGAAGTACATCACCATTTTCCTTCAATCCAATAAAAAAGATCAGAGAAAATCCAAAGTCTGTCCACAGTGTGTTCATGTCAGATTCTATCAGTCCTAGAAAAAAGGTGATTGAGTATACAGCATGTGATCACAGCTTTTGTTGTTCATGGATTTGAATAATAAGCAGCATATATAAATAGTATTACAGAGCTCGAAGCCTCTCTGACTCATAATGCTACACGATAAAGCTAAACCAATATGTTTATGCAGAGAAACAGTAGATCAGACTTTGAAGACTGCAGCAAATCTGTCTTGGGGGCTATTTGGAAGTACCAGCAAGATAAGAACAATTTGGATTATGTTTGACATAAACCAGAACCCTTTAATCATTGTTCGTGTAATTACTGCAGTTATTATTTCAGAGATTATAATGTAGATAGATTAAAAGGAAAAAAAAATCCTACTCCCCCTGAAGAGGTAATCAGCCGTGAAACTACACTTCATTTTAAGCGCGCACTGTTTTATTTGCGTGACAGTGTTCTTGGAAGACAGCTGTTGTAGTAAGCAAAGCAGAGCAAGCCCGAGAACGTTTCTCTTATCGGGATGTGATTCAGTGGAGGGTTTTCAGCGATCAGATCCTCTCTGATCACAGCTCTAAACATGAAGCGCTTCTGTGGTGGGACTCGGTGTGTTGCTGTTGCTGTTAACAGAATGATGTTGTTACTGGTCAGATTAGAGCCAGAGCACTGACAGCAGGTGACGTCTCCCATGGATCTCTCTCAGACGATGAGTTGACATGATGCAACGTGAGGCTTGTAGCTCCTATTGTTTGCCTCGTTCTGTTTGCCCCCTTGGCCCCCCTGTGCAGAATGATGTTTTCTTGTTTGTCCTGTTTTTTTTTTTGTTTTGTTTGTTTTTCTCGTGTCTGTCAGTACTCCTTTCTTCATCATCTCTCAAGCTGCTGTTTCCTCGTCTGGGCCGCTCTTGTTCTCACTGGGTGTTTTATCATGCCCTCCATCTCTGTATGCTTGGGTGAATGGTGAGAGTGTAATTAAAAGCAGCAGGCCATTGTGTGGGGGTATGTGTTAGTCCAGTCCCCTGTTGTGAGTAGATGCCAGTGTAGAGTGTTTAATTAAACTTCTCATGCTCCTTGTCACCAGTGTTTCTCTTTCTCTAACAACAACAACAAAAAAAAGCATTAAATTGCTTGTATTTCTTGAAAAACAAACGCCTTCAACCAGTGTTTGTGTGTGTGTGTGTGTGTGTCAGAATTTGATGTAGTGGCGTGGTCCAGCCCTCAGAGAGAGGCCGTTACATTCTACACTGACTCCCATCATCCCTCCCTTCTGCTCTGGGTCTTGCCAGGAAATGCTGTACCTGTCTCACACCTGGCCTTGGTACACACACGCACACAAACCCAGAAACTCTCCAAACGACAATGAGACAATCTGTCACAGTGCCATGGTCCAACAGGGAGGCGGCAGGTGTGAAAAGGCTCATCCTGACTGCAAGAAGACACACACACACACCCCAGCAGCCCAGAATAATTCACACCATTACGTTACAAACAAAACAAAAGCATTGAAGTGTCTCTTTGTAAATAGACATTGATCTTTGTATCTGATTCAAAAGAACAATGACTTGAAAGGCTTGTCTTATAGTATTAAGCCCTAATCAATAACTGTGGGTACTCTTAGACTGTCTGTTTTACTAAGCCAACTGTCATAAACCAGGCTTTAGAGCCATATCATCAGTAGACATGTGAAATCTGTTTGGTTAATCGTCCTATTTCAGACTTCTCTAAAAATTAGGATCCAAACACCTTCGCCACATTGGTCCATCTTCCTCTGATGCAGCCTTCATGCCTTCTTCTGTCATACCAACCCTCTGCATGTCCTCCTTCACTAAGGCCCATTTACACGAGAATGTTTTCAGTGGAAACAGTGTCGTTTTACCGTCTTCATTTTCAAGAAGTAACGCGTTGAGACAGAAACATTTCAAAAACGATCTCCGTTTACACGGAAACGCAAGATGTTGAAAAGTCTGTAGTTCCCATTCCCGTTGGAGTCGCTACCATTGTGCGCATGTGTCAGTACCCCCGTTTTCAAAAAGGATTGTTTTCACTCGTTTACACAGAAACGGAGGCCGGAGCGTTTCAAAAACCCATCAAAACTCTACCGTTTTCATCTGAAAACATTCTCGTGTAAACCGGAGGCCCAAACACATCAAAACTTTACCTGCATTCTCTTCTTTACCTTTCTTGTGTACCGTCGGTTGCTTTGGATGGATGACCCGTATTCAAACTCGTTCACCTTTACTACCTCTGCTCCTCACATCTTTGCTGTTACACCTGTCTCCTTCTCATTCACATTCATGTATTCTGTCTCGCGTCTACTGACTTTCATTCCTCTTCTCTTCAGAGCATACCTCCACCTCTCCAGGCTCTTTTTCACCTGCTCCCTTCTCTCACTATAGATCAGTGTCGTCTGTGAACATCATAGTCCACAGAGACTCCTGCCTGACCTCATCTTTCAGCCTGTCCATCACCACTGTGAACAAGAAGGTGCTCAGACCTGATCCCTTATGTAATCTCACCCCTACCTTGAACCTATCTGTCACTCCTACTACACACCTCACCACTGTCTCTGCATCCTCACACTCTCCAACATGGTGCTAAACAATTTGCTCAAAAAAAATCAACTGCCCTCTCTCTTAGGCAGCTCCATACCTCCAGAGGTATATCATCTGGGCCACTTTTCCACTCTTTTTTTTTTCACTCTCCTCTTTATAACAGGAAATGATAAAAAGTAAGGCCACCAAAAAAAGGCTACTGATATAGGTAGATAACCTTGAGCAACAAGGCTGTATTGGGCACTTCTTGAATGTGAATTTTTGCATTATTGAGCATTGATTATATCATTATGATTAATTATTGTGACATCAAAATTTAACTGCAGCATTACACTTTAAGCTTTTCATATCAGCTGATGTCGTGCTGGTTTGTCCATGTTGTAAAAATCCCACCTGACACAGGACAATAGCAGCACAAAGTTGCTGGTCTTTTTTTGTTTTGTGCGCTAGTCTCTCTTGCCACACTCATACTAACTCACACACTTACTGACATTTGTAGCACAAACACACACATATATACACACATACACTTCTAAAAGGTGTAAGCCCAGATGGATGCAAGTATTTTAGATGATGGTTCTCCCCTGCTACTGCTGTTGTCAGACATCACTTATCAGGCAAACGTGTGATGGAGGAAAAAGAGAGAAACAATTTCACCTTATCTACTTTTTTTTTTACACTCCCTTTGCTTTTAGTCTTTATTTTTCTTGGGTTCCCAGAAGACCTTTTCATCCTGTTTTCCCCTCCAATGTTCTCTCTCTGTTTAACACCTTCCTTCAGCTGTCATTTTGTTAGTCTGTCCACTTGGTGACCAAGTTAAAACCTTTGCTGTAAGATAACACTGACAAGCTTTTTTTTTTTCCCCAGTCCTATACTGTGGTTACCATTGTGCCTTTTTTGTTTTCACCCATCAATTGGAATTTCTCTTTGCTGTTTCATCAGCCCCAACCCATCATTATTAAGCACATCCTAATGAGTCCTTGGCAGCCAGTGAGTTGTTGCAGCCAGTCATCATTCTAAGGAAGACGTGAAGTGAGGTAGGAGAGCAGGGAGACGGGATGAAATGAAGGAGTGAAGGTTGCACTGACCTTCCCTCAAGAGACAGTTGATGGATGAAAAATGTGTCAGAGATTGAGAAAGAGTTGCGTAGCAGCAGGCAGCGTAGGTCTGAGCAAAAAAGAACACTACAGAGGAGATGCATTGACCTCTCTGATGGATGGGTAAAGTATCAAGCAGTCAAGATTCTTGTATAATGAGATTGAGTAAGCCATGAGTAAATGTGTCTCATTTTTCCTCACTGGCAAAGCAAATCTTAATGCTTTCTCTCAAGGCCAAACATTAGTCATTACAACTATTCATTTTTCTTTCTCTACATCCCTCTGTGTAATGTCTTTTTTTTTTTGCCTTCCTCATAATTATAACTTGTTGCATATGTGATTGGAAATAACAAAGTGGGCTGTGTGTTTAAAAATGTTCTGTATTTTAGAATTCAGGTGTGATTTAGTGAGCCTTTATCCCAGCTATCATGTGGTAAGGGGTCTTCAGTCCATCACAGGACAGACCACCACACACACTCACATCCACAGCTACATCCAACTTAGGATCACCTATAAACATGCATACATTTCAACTATTGGGGGGGTGGGGGTGGGGACATCCATGAAGACACAGGGAGAACATGCAGACTCCTCACATGATGGCCTCCACGGCCAGGAGGTCCAAACCAAGAACCGTGTGAACCCAAGAATGTGAGCTAGCGTACTCCTGCAGGTGGTGTCCTGTGTTTCTAAGTTCAGCCCTTCATCAAACGTAGGCCGACACACTTCCACACAAATGCCTTAATTGCAGCATGAACTACAGTTCCTGATGTTTTGTCTATGTTCTTTATTCTGACACTACATCAGAAGCTGACTCTGTTATACTAATAAATCATGTACAGCCCACTTTGTTGTTATTTCTAATTTAAAAAAACAAAAACACTTGCATATGCAACAAGTCATATTTATGAGCTCTGAAACAAAAACAGGCCTAGACAGACGAATCTAAAAGCAGCATAACTGCATCCTGAAAGAGAAGAATAAATATTTGGCCTGAATGATGCTTATCCCTGAGAAAAGCATGAATATCTGCATTGCCTGCATTTTCTTGTATTATAAAAAGATGGAATAGGCTTGCAGGAGAGTGTTAACACTTGCCACATGCCCTTTGTCTATAGTCTATTAATACAATACAGCTTTATTTATAGCTGCAGTTTGTGTGGCTGTGTGCAAGTTAAGTGACTTTCTGGTTTTCTCTTTCTGGAGTTTCTTTTAATATGCTTTGAAGGCATGTTATTTGGAACAACAGTGACAACAATTAATTTCTTCATGGGGTTCATTTGATCGCCATGTAACACTTGTGTGTACTTCAAATCTGTTTAGTTTTGCAGCAACAAAAAGACAGCCACCTTGGGTATATCTGGAATTTGCTGCACCCCTTGGCTTTTACTTTGATCAGTCCACCCCCACTCCACCAAAACTGGTCCAGAGATGGAAATAACACATTTTTTAGGCTTCTAAGAGTCAGTGTAACAGGCCACCGTGTTGGTTCAGGCAGCGTTTGCAGCTTTGCTTTCATTCAATGGTTTCATCCTTCATGCTGTTTCAGAAATAAGCATCCCGCAGTGCAGCTCCAATGTGGAAGCAGACCTGCCTCTAAAAATACCTACACACACACACACACACACACACACACAAAAACACACACAAGATGCAAAACAGCCCCTGAAAGTGCATTTATCTTCTTCTTAGAAACAACACTTCTCTTTCCTGTTCCAGAGATTTAAAAAAACAAAAAATGCACGTTTTGACATACACATGCTCATGTGGACAAAATACATCCAGAGCAGACATGTACTCCCTTGACTCTCTGCTTTGGAATTTGTTTCTGTATGAGATAAAACAAGAGTGAAGAACTTTTGAAAGAGTTGATCTCAGAGTGAAGATGGCCTGGTTTCTGTACTCTTGTTGTCAGGCTTTGGGTATAAACACAAGCTGGTGAAATATTTATCTGTCTCTTGGAGGCGGTTGTTTCCTCTGCATTGCTCATTAAGCCAGGGTTAATTGTCTCTCTGGCTGGAGAAGAAGGGTCTCTGTGTGTGCTAAAAAAAAAAAAATCACAGCAAGACGAAATGAGGCAGGGAAGATCTGTTAGATGGAGAGGAAAGTAGAGCTAGACGGTGTGTGCTTTTCAAAATGCAGGGACGTTCGCTCACAAACACGCTTACTCAAGCTTGTTCTTTTAAGTAGGCTTTTATGTCGCATATGTACTATTAGTGGTGGGTGCTCCTATTAAACATAGCCAAAGTTTCAAATAATGAGGTCAGCATATGTGCAAGTGATCCCTGTGAGCCAAAAGCTCAGACTTCAGACTGCATTTTTTTTTTTCTCACTCTTGGCTCTATATAATGGCAACAAGAGCAAGTTAGCTAGATGGTCATTTTCATCCCATGTGGGACATAATGCTGCAATAATGAGAGCTCTGGTTGTAAGCACAGACGCCCCACCATCCTGCTGTTCAGATCTTCTGTTTGCAAGAGGCAAGCAATCTGACCAAAGTCAACTAGAGGGGGACAGTTCGTATTAGACGGGATGTTCTGAGGGGCTGCAACAAGGCATAGATAAATAAGGATTATTTTGAAATGTGAATCATGCTAATCTACTGCAGCTTCAAGAATAAAAATCAGAGTTTGAAATGGAGCACACATTTATACCTTTTGTCTTTTTGACTTTCACATTGTTAGTTCCATTATCATTTTATCTTGTGTAAATTGTCTTTGATCACATCTGTCCTTCCAACTAGCAGAGTTGGAAGGAAGATTTCATTGTTTATTTTTCTTAACTGCAAATGCCATTAAATGCACTACTAGAAGCGAGTTTTTAAAAAACAGGAAAAACTCCGATTCATATAACCAAAGTCACAGCTCTCTCTGATTCCGGCCAAACTAATAAAGTGGGAAAAAAAGACTTTCTGTTGAAGTTAGTTGTCCTCTTCCCTCTCATTATTTCCTTCTCCGTTTCACACATAAGTGTAAATTATATATTTGTCTCCTTTTCTTAATCCCCAACTGCTCTTTTATCCATCAAGCAACTTTTTTTTTTTGTCTCTCACTGTTTCTTTTGATGTTTCTTGTTCTCTCCCTGTTATGGTGTCTGTCGCTCTGCTTCTTTTCTTTTCATGTATCTTTGTTATTTTTTAAAATCAGAAAATAGGGGTATGTGAGACAAAGAACAATAAGACACTAAGGATGGGAAGTGGGAAAAAACAATCTGTGAAACAAAAGGATATGATATGTCTTTGTTTCCCTTCAGTTGTTTTCTGATCTGTAGAATCCATATTCATTTCCTTTTCCCTGTTTTCCTGGTCTGATCTGTGATGAACAAAGAGTAGCTGGTGGCGATGCGGGTGAGAGAAAGTGAAGAAAGAAAACCAGTGTGCGAGGGAGAGATGTGTGGAGGATTGTCTGAGCATCAATATTTCAGGAGCAGAACCTTGGATAAATAATTCAACCTCAGAGTCACACTGTGTCCCTCTCTGCTAGACTCATGACCTGCTCACACACTAAATCCCTCAGTTTCTCTTTATGAAATCGAAGTGGCTCTACAAAATCACCCCAGTCTACTCCGGCTGGTATCCCCTGTTTTTTGTTTTTTTTTAATCTTCTTTCTCTTCAGCGTCCACTTCTTGTGGTCTGGCTCTAGATACTTTTCTTTTTTATTTCTACTTAGCATAGAAACTGTACCTATTCCCCCTGGACTCTATTTATGTAAGAGTAAGATGAATTACCCCCTTCCTCCCTTCTAAAAGACCCAACTGTGCTCACACATAAGCGTCACTCTGGCCCTCAAATGAATATAATTTTTTTTTTTTATATATTATATAAGCAATGCTGACTTTCCCTCAGGTAGCCTGAATAAGCAGACCTATTTAGCCTCACCACAGCTAATGGTGAGGGCCTGTCAGAGCCTTCTGTCTGGTGCTCCTCTGTTGTTGCCTGAAATGAACTGGGGTTACTCACATACATACAGACACTATCAGGCCTTCCCCAGATGTCATTTTGACCTCTGTGTCTGTGCAAGCTTGACACTATCTGAATATACAGAATGGTGTGGCTGTATAGATAAGGGGGATCAGTGGTCCTTGTTGTTTTGTCATGTTTTAGGAAAGGAGATGCCATTTAAAGAAAGCATTTTTTTTCTTTTATCCAGTACTATTTGGACTCCCACCAATGTTTTGATTGTTGATATAACTTCTGTAATGTGATGCTATAAGGGATAGTAACTGTTGGACTGCTCCTTCACTTTCTCTTGATAGTTGCAGAAGGAAGTCCTCATTAGTTTATGTTCTTTTTTTTGGTTATTTATTTATTCATTTATTGCATAACACCTTCCCCATCCATCTTCAGCAATAAAAATGTACTACAAGCTCACTGGTTTTACCCAGAAACTCATGGTTTCCACTCCTGTGGCTGCCTACATCTCTCAGGGACTCAGGCAGGCCGGCTGAGTCCCCTACCGCGAGCTTTTGCTTCACCTAACACAGTGGTGTAAGAAGCTGCAGGAAGCCAACTGGGTTCTTGATTTCCTTTAAAGTGCAGAGTTCTTGACAGGTTACTGTACTGCACCACCACCTTCTGGCATCTTCTAGTGTCTGGTTACACTTTATTTGCATCCCAGCCCAGTAAAAAAGTGACAAACACAAACCCAGGATCTTACTGCAGCATCTCCAGCAAGATAACTGCTGTAGTTACCCCAACAAATGTGTACTTCTGACTTGTTAATATGAGTACATATATGTGTTCCGTGTTCATTAAGAGGAGGGTAGGTTGTCTTTGCCAGTGGCAGCCCTTTAGAAAATTAACCGTGGCATTGTTTGGTGTTGATGTGTGCTATATTGTCTTCAGTGTGGATGAATGTGGTATCAGATTCATGGTGGGCTAGTTAATGCTGCAGTCATCATTTTCAATGAGTGCACAATTTGCCATGTTTGTTTAAGAAATCACCACCTTATTGAAATATGTTTTTGTTGTTGATATTGTTGTTGTTGTTGTGTTTTTTGTGTGGTTTTTTTTGGTGACTGTGCAGACTTGTCCATGGAGAATTTACATTACAATGCATCAACTACATTTGCACCCCAGGTGGTGGACTTTGTGCAGACAATGCCTCCAGCTGTTCACATCCATGTCTACAATAGACTATAATTAAGATTTTATACACTAAATAGAAAGTTTTTACCTCAAGTGAGCACTTTGTTCTTAGGCTGTGGGCTTACCTGTGGTTCATAGAATTGTAGAATGGGAGGCAGAGCCTTCAGCTTTCAGCCCCCTCTCCTGTTGAACCAGCTCCCAGTTTGGCTCCCAGTTTGGATTCAGGAGACTTTTAAGATTAGGCTTAAATCTATACATTTTGATGAAGTTTATATTTAGGGCTTCTTCCTGTTAAAAGGGAGTTTTTTTTTCTTCCCACTGTTGCCAAGTGCTCATAGAGGATCATATTAATGTTGGGATTTTCCCTCTAATATTGTCAGAGTAGAATGGAAAAGCGCTATATAAGACCTAGTCCATTTACCTTATAATATAAAGCGCCTTGAGTTGACTGTTCTCGTGCTATAGAAATAAAATACTTGAATACAATTGAACGTTGGCAGTTCAACCCGCTGTTTCTCCAATACGCATGGCAAAGTGTCCTTGGGCGGTTTCCCACAAACCTATTTTTCCACCGTACTTTGAGTTAATTTCAGCTGCCTCAGTACAGACTGAAGAGTGAATGCTGTGTTGTCTGCTACCTCAAAGAAGACTCAAGGTGGTCACCAAGCACACACAGAACACCCAGCAAACAGCTCAAAGGTGTTCTCACACAGTATAGTTATTTAGCATCTACATGCATCAGGAGCTCTCCCATATATCAATGGTCCCACAGAGATTGTGTTGATATCAGCACATCAGCCATCTGCTCCAAGGATATGGGTGCTCCATGTGACACACGAACACAAAACACAGCTGCATATTCCCACAAGAGGGAATAAACAGTTGCTATGACAAATGTGAGATATGTTTCACTGTTTTCAGCGTCTTGTATCTGTTTGGTTTTGCTCTTTTATTTAGCACACCTATCATTTACCTTCCTATCTGCAGCTTCCTCTCTTTCCTGAATTTATTACATAAAACTAAACAAACAAAACAAACAAAAAAAAAACCCACTTTACTTCCTGTCACATAAAACTATAAATATGCATGCCATCCAGTCTAGTCTCATCTTCATCCTCCTGTGTAAATGATTCAACATAGTGATTTTTTGGCTAGTTTTTCCCCTCATAGTAAATCCAGTCCCACTCTGAAATGAGCATTTATTTTCACACTTCCTCTCCACACATCTCCCTCTGTCCTTCCTCAAAGCCAACGGGCTTTTTTAAACATTTATTTTTGCACCAGCTCTTTTCTTCATACATTGCATCTCTCTGCTAATCCCCTTTTTTATGACCAGTTGGCGTTATAGAGAGTTTTTCCTTCCCATATTCTCGATTTCGTGGAAGAGTTTCGTCATTCGTCTGCTGCTATTGTTTGCTGGGAGGCTCAGTCTTGTTTTTCGACTCTGTTCTCTTCCTCATCTGTTGCCGTCTGTCTGTTTAGGCTGTTTATTTCCATATATATACATAAATGTGTTTGTGTGTTTGTGCAGCAGGCGTCTAAGTATTATTTCTTTGTTTGAGCTGTCAGCGCGTTGACAGGCGGCAGCCATCTTTGTTTCCATTCAGATGCGAGCACATTTTAACCAAGTGCGTCTTTTCTCCCCTCCTCCTCTGGCATCTGTATCCCCTCACCAATCAAATTGATCCCACCGTTGTCTTGTCTTTTATTTCAGCCACACATTTCTGTTCTAAGCGCTGGAAAAATCAATTTGTCTTCAATGGCTAGTAAGGAAGGAGTATGTGTTGCTTTGTAGCTGTACTTTTGGCATCGAGGTGTGACCGTGAAAATTTCTTTGCTGAGGTATGAGATTGAACGGTCGTCAACAATTGAATTTAGTTTCAATCTTGTTGGTCATGCTCTCTCCAGTGCTAATTTTCCACCCATTGTGTATTGAAAATCTGATTGAGTTCATCTTGGTCGACCTTTTTACACTAAGGTTCGACCTGCAGATTACACAGTGCTTAGATGTGGAGAGTCTTATGTGTTAAAACTGTCCATAAACAGGGGTTTAAAGAAGGAAATCAGAGCTCCTCTTTTTCTTTAACCTCTGCCTAGGAGGTTATGTTTTTGGTAGTGTTTGCATGTCATTCTCTCTTTGAATGAATTCTGATAAAACTTTGTAGGAGTGTAGAGTGGGGTCGTGTTAACAATCCATTAAAATTTGGTTTGCATCCACCAATGTCTTCAAGGTCAATTTAATAATTTGTTGGTCAGACATTGACAAAAAGCCTTATAACTTAGAAACTATGATTCCTACAAGTGTGGCGTGTGTTGTCAACATATAGAAAGTACTGTATAAAGATCTAAAATAATAATAATGTCACATTTGACCTCTGACCTCTCTTTCAAGGTCAATAGATTGATCTGAAGGTCCAGTCCCACTCTGAAATGAGCATTTATTTTCACACTTTCTCTCCACACATCTCCCTCTGTCCTTCCTCAAAGCCAGCGGGCTTTTTTTAAACATTTATTTTTGCACCAGCTCTTTTCTTCATACATTGCATCTCTCTGCTAATCCCCTTTTTTATGACCAGTTGGAGTTATAGAGAGTTTTTCCTTCCCATATTCTCGATTTCGTGGAAGAGTTTCGTCATTCGTCTGCTGCTATTGTTTGCTGGGAGGCTCAGTCTTGTTTTTTCGACTCTGTTGGTTCTCTTCCTCATCTGTTTCGCTCCGTCTGTTTGGCTGTTTATTTTCATATATGTACATAAATGTGCGTGTATGTGTTTGTGTGTTTGCGCAGCAGGCGTCTAAGTATTATTTCTTTGTTTGAGCTGTCAGCGCTTTGACAGGCGGCAGCCATCTTTGTTTCAAAGTGATGATATTATATAGAGCTATTTAAAACTATGTTTCTTACTGCCATTCTTTATACTGACAGCATATAGTGAATGATATATGAGGATTCTAAATATCACGTTACTTTGGACCTCTGACCTCTCCTTCAAGGTCAAATAAGGTCAAGCTTTCATAAAATGTCTTCTCTTTAAAACTCTGCTTAAAATTCTACTGCCTTTGTTTGTATTGGCAACATTTAGAAAATTATGCTGGTATATGCGGATTCTAAATATCACATTATATAAATATCATGTCACATCTGACCTCTGACCTCACTTTTACATTTTTCATCTGCCTTTCTTTCAAGTTGACCCCAAAATGTGTTATATCTTTAAAGAAAGTATTGTCAGGCCAAGAGGGAATGAATCTACATAAATTAAAAATAATTCGAAACAATCATATTCAGAGTTATTTTTCAGCAGGGTAAATAACAAAATGAGTATCTACAAAATACAAAACTATTGTCCTAAAAGTAAATTCTGCCCAGAGAGGGGGCTGCCTTCCCTAAGAGTGCTTTTTGGGGTGTTTTTTTGTTTTGCTTTGCTTTGTTTTTTGGAGTGGACTCCTCTGTAAGGTCCCAGAGAAGCTTGAAATGGGTCAAGTAGTCTTGAGACTTTTTGTAGCACGAGACCTAAGCGTCTTCTGTTTTCGCCTCCGTAGAGGCCTCTAGCACCGCCTGGCTGCTTGGCTGATTCGAGTTTGGGAGCTAAAGAAAACTGTCTGAGGATGGATAATCTTCACAGCTGGGATGATCGCACCCTTACAATCTGGGAACCCATCGGCCAGTTTGCCCACTTGTCTCTGGGGGCAATTCGCAGTTTTCAGGGCTTCTCATGTGGAGGATATCTGAGCCTCCCTTGGGTCACTGTTTATGAATGCAGATAATTTGGCAGATATTTCTTCATAGATATGTTTTCCTGCTGTAATGCATGTACTCATTAGCTTGGCCTTGATTTCAATTACTTCCTTATGTCATATACGTTCTATCCACATGTGCTGAATCTTGACAAAGAAAAAATCAGTTTGTTTTGATCATCTTCAAACCACATTTTATTCAACTTAAGAGCTAAGGCCAGGTCACAGTTATCAAATACACGTGCACTGCTGCCACAGCTTGTAAGAACAAAAATATGAGATGCAGGGCTGTTGCTCCACGTTATATTGATAGCATACCTCTGTGACTTCTGCATCCAAGAGAAAGGTATATAAACTATGATTTTCCACGTTTTCCCCTGTGACTCAGTATGTGTGGGTTTTTTTGGGGTTTTTTTAATTTTATGAACCTTTAAGGAATTAATTACTTTGACTTAAAGTCATTTTTACTCTCAGGTCACGTTTAGCCTCGAAGGCAGTTGCAAATTACATAGCATAGTTTTGATGTTCAAGGTAACAAATCTGTACTAACAGCCTTGATGTAAAGCAGCCTTTGTATGGAGATGCTTTATTGGTCAAAGTAGGTTTAATATTACATGTTGCAAAGTAATTTCTCGTCTGATTTATGGGGGACTGTAGATGAAGGAGATGGAAACAAAGCATTATTTCTCTTTCCATAAGGGTTCCTTTTCAGATGTGAGCGGTGTAATGATGTCAAAACCACAAAACGGGGAGTCTTGTCACTGGGGCTTATTCAACCATCACACTATAGAAGACATTAACTAGTATGGACAAATTTTAATAATATTGTCTGTTTACCATATTCTTAGTAGCCAATAGTTGCAGTGGAGGAAGTCCAGTGAGCAAAAATACTGCATATCCTGTGAAGCAACAGAAATGTACCAGGATTTTTAGTACACACACACACACACACACACACACACACACACACACACACACACACACACACACACACACACACACGCAGGCTGCAGTATTATCATGCCACAGCATGGAAATCTGGGTAAAAGGAGCCTTAATGGATTTTTTTTTTGTGTGATACCTTATTTGGGGGGTATGCAAATGAGCTCGCTTTAACATTGCTGTAGGGTTTGTGTGATTAATGGACTGTGTGTGTGTGTGTGTGTGTGTGTGTGTGTATGTGCACCTCCTATAAGCCAGCAATCTGCTGCTGCCACCTCTTCTGTTGCAGGCTGTCTGTCGATAGACTTAGGCATTGGCCTGCTTTCCTTTATAAACCCACACTCAGAGCAGCTAAAGGTTTATAACAAAAACATACTCAGCTACTACAGATTAAACCTATTAAAGAGTCACGGTGTCTTTATTTAGCTGGAAGGGGCACAGTTTCTTGTTTTGATGTGTCATTATCGTGCCTAATATTGTAAAAGTTGAATGCGCACACACACTCGTGCCAAGCTATTAATGATTGACTTGATGCGCCTTTGATGATTCATCCCAGTGAGATGGAGCTTCAATGGTAAATGTCAACTTTAAACTGAGATTAAAGGGAATAACTCAAAAAAGCTGCTGGGGGTAGTGTGTTTATGTGTCTCTATCAAAGTATTTGAGAGAGCCTGTGGGTGTAGGTGTGAGTTTGAGTCTGGAGATTTTGGAATATTAAATTCACCATGATCTTCTGGGCAGCCATCATCATTGCTAGTACTTGGTTGGACCCTCTTTTGCCTTCAGAGCTGCCTTAATTCTTCAGAGCGCAAATTCACCAAGGTGTTGGAAACATTCCTCCAATATTTTGGTCCATATTGACATGATCACATCACACAGTTGCTGCAGATTTGTCAGCTGCACATCCATGATCTTCTTCCATATAATCTTGGGTTGTCGATAAATGTAATCATTTCAACATTTTCTTCTTCTTTATCTTCTATCCAGTGGTGGGACGTGAAGACAGGCAAGGCTCTGCAGACCTTCTATCCAACAGGAAGTGCTTTAAAGAAGATTCACGTGTCTTCCGATTTTTCCACCTTCGTCACTATTGACAATATTGGCATCCTCTACATCCTCCAGAGGGTGGTGTGATGACAGTGCTGCCAGCACCGCTCCGAAAGACGACAGAAACATACACCACCATCCGGCTTCTTGCAAAAACTGCAGAATTGTCCAACGCTAAAGACATACCCTTCTTGAAAAAAAAATAGCTCACATTTTCACTTTGCACATTAACAGTGAGAGCATTAGGCAAATGCACATTGCTGCAGTCAGATGAGCAGTTTGCACCAGCTTTAAATGAAAATTGCTCCAGCAATGTGCAGATGCAGCACGAAATCTTGCTCCTCAAATCTGCTCTGCACATATAGACATATATAACATATCTTATTAAACACAAAGAGGTGCGCTTAAAAGGAAACACTGATTTCTAAAAAGCCAGCAAACCTGATTGTCAGGTCTTCTCAGTCACGTCATTTAGATCAACACTAATTACCAACAGATGAAAGATTCAGCATGAGAAATGGAAATGTTTTTAGGGTTGAACATTGCGTGTGTAGTGAGAGATTTTCCACTTCTGTATGTGTGTAATCATATATGCTGCCGTGCACGTCCTGTGATCCGTTGGAAGTGACGGAGTGAGTTTGAGCTGACCGTGTGCTGATGCTTTTATCATGTTTGTGTTTAAAGGTGAACGTGCATTTGGTCAACGCCTAATCTTCAGTATTAACAGTTTTAAAAACTTTCCTAGACGCTGCAGCTTTTTTGTGAACGCAAATACTGTGGGTACTAGAGGGTACAGCATGTACGCTTTGTGTAAATGCATTACGCTTTCTCAACATACCAGCACGTTTGAGGCAATTTGGTGCAGTTTGATAAGCATTAAAAATGGATAGCATGATGAAGTTTTTATGATTTAAGCTTACAATATGACATCTGAATTCTTTTCAAATCTCGAGAGACTGTTTATGTGTCTGAACTCTTTGTACTTTTGACCGTGTATCAAAGGAGATGTTTTCTATGAAAAAAAAATCAGTGTGTGATTTATGATTTAGAATCAAATTTCTTGTTTTTAAAAAAAAATATTTTATAACTTTTACCTTTTACATACCACTTTATATCTGCATGTTGTCTTACTACTGAGCCTTTACTTGTTGGAAACACTTTGAAGCAGGAGCTACTTTTGAGGAAGCCTTTTTTAATGTGACTTGAAAAACTAATCCTTACTCTGAGCACAGATTTATAAGTTTGACACTCATATCAGCGAGAAAGATGTAGATTCCAGGTCCAGTAGGAGCAATAAGCACGACAATAAAATGAATAAATCAAAGTAAGGATGTATTTCAATAATGCTTATGTCCTTCTCACACTGTGCCCTTCCTGACTGGTGCTTTAAAGTTGCTATATGTTTAATCATCAGATTTCCTTTCAACAGATATAACTGATATCTGCTCAGAATGTAAACTGTTATATGGTGTGGTGCAACTTAAGGTGTAATTTATTAAGAATAAATCACGTATGCTGTGAATTTTTGTCTTTTGTCTTTTTCTGTCCACCTGAAAAATTATTAAAATCCTGATGATATTCCTTTGTAGAAAAATCTAAAAACATCCTCAGGAGTTCAATTTTTTTTCTATATGTGACATTCAAGGTGGGCTATGTGAAATCTTTATATCCAGTGGAATAAATACTGGAATTTTAAGTGAAGAAGTACATGCGTTTACTCTCACCGCCTTAAGGTGGCACTGCTGTGCACACATGCGTTTGGCTTTTTCGCGGCGGTCTGAGGAGAGACGAGACCGGCGAAATAATTTAAGATGCAAATTAAAAAAAGGGTAGACTGGCTGTTAAACAAGGAAGGCTGTAAAAGGACATAATCCAAGAAAAGGTCAAGAATTCAAACACAAAACAAAGCGAAAATAGCCTCTAAACTGAAGCGCGCACACCTGGAAGCGCCATGTTGGCCCTTTTAATTGGGATATGACGTCACGGATTCCATTACTGCAAGGAGTAAGTATTTAATCTTAGTGCTCTGAATGATTATTTCTGGATGGTACTGCACAGAGGGAAGCCAAGCACAGCAGCTGGTTTAAGGTTTGCCGTGATAGCTGCTGTTTATTGCTGGTTTAACTGTTGAGTTGATGGTAAAATGTTGGCAGGCCACGCACGCCTTTGCAAAACTGAGATGCTTCTGAGGGAAATTTTGCTTGTGCACTTTTAGGACTGTAGATATTTTTGGCTTTTATTGAAGCTATGAATGTTAGAAATAAATGTTCCACTTTTTCCCCACTCCTTGTTGGGATGCTGCTAATTAAAGATAATAGAGGTTGTTTTTGTTTGTTTTTTTAACTCCACAGTTAATCTGTTTATTAAGTTGTTGTGAAATACATGATGTATTGGCTTGAAGTTTTCTGCATTACTTTTTAAAAATTTAACTCTGTCTATAAAGTTCTATTGACATTTAAAATGGTACCAGAATATCTTACACGTGTATATTTCTACATCACCCTGCAGACATGCTGGAGATCATCTGGCCGCTCTCTGTGGTTACATCCACCAGCTGACGTCAAGTGAAAACTTTCATCACCGGAAGCTGTCACTTGAGTTATGTGCAATAGCTGTGGTAGATAAAGCTGTGTGATTCATCAGTGTTTAATTAAGGCGATTTCCGTGTGATGACAGATGTGTGTAGAGGGCTAACATGGGATTTTACCTTTGCTGGACTGTGTGTTGCTTAGGTTTGAGCGTTTTCATTTTTCTAAGTTCAGGACACTTTGCCTTGAGGGAACACTTTATTTTTTGCGACTCCATCACTTCCAATTGTGCTAGAAATTTTTCCAGGATACCTAAATTGGTACGACTATATCTTTGTTAGGATAAATCTGGCATAACTTTAATAAACTGCTTAGAAGGAATCACTCCATTTAACCCTAAGAAGAAATGTGTTAATTTTCCTGCAGGAAACTTTTGTGCATTGAATAGGAGCCTGTTTACACTTATTTCAAAGATGCATTTTGGTAGATTAGATCACATAGATCACATATCTACCTCATGGCCAATTTAGACCAAACCAATTAACATGTATATCCAAAGACTTGTTTTGCATGATTGTGAAATATTTTTTAATCTGACTTTTGTGGGATTAAGGTCTGTCAGCTTTTTGCCAAACCAGCATGAAACATTTATTCAGCATACAACTGATGTGCCACAACAGATAAACATCAGTACTGGTAAGTGTGTTCTTATCTGCCAATAGTCTGAAGGCACTCGATAAAGCTGAAATTAGTCAGTACAGATGCATTCTTAGCACACGGATTGGTTTTTCATCATTCAAACCACATGCCAAGGTTTCATAGGATGCATTTATTTGTTGTGTCCAACAAGGATGTGCCTGAAAACTAGTAGGGCACTCAGTAGAGTGCGTGCCTCACCCACCCAAATTTATTGTTCTGACACTACACTGCAATAGATACCAATCAATGGTGTCATACTCCACCAGGTTCAGCTATATTTTTGGTGTTAGTTGCAGGTCACTGGCTTTATTTCTTACTCTACAGGAGTGAATTATTTTTGACCCTATAATCTTCAGCATTCTGGATCATTAGATCCTGAATCCTCCTTCAATCATGAGTAAACTTTGCAGTATGATGGAACGTTTGGTCATGTTGCACCCTAATTCTTTTTTAGAGGATTCTGACTTATCCTTATAAGGTTAGACACAAATATGTGAATATTGTCCTTATCTCACGATGGTAAAGAATCCTTTTAAAAATTCCTGGATCCAGACTGTGATGCAAATCACCAGAAAAATTTATTCAGTTGTTCCTCGTACCACTCCCAGCAACTCCAGACACTTTCATTGAAATCTGTTAATTATTTTCTGAATTATCCTAATAAAAGACTGACAGACAAACGTGACCAAAAACATAACTTTCCTCCACCTATCAGTGTGCAAAGTAAATATATTGCAATTGCAGGTTAACTGCACAAATAACTGCATGTGCAGCTACATTAGAAGTGGGAAGTCAGAAATCCAGAACTGGCTGCAGCAAAAACAATAGTGAATCTGTAGAACCTTTAATCTGTACTGTCATTTATTGTGTATTTGTGACTCACTGTGTGTGAAACATATGCAGATGACTGATGATAACACAGAAAACAAAGCCTATTTGCTGATATTTTGGTATTGGCATATATAACAGCCAATAATTGAAAATTTAAAAAATAAAGAAAAGACAGACAATAGCGACTAATCGTTGCTATTATCACTATAGCTGGAACCAGACGTACTAGTCCGGTTGGCCTAATTGTTAAGATTACTATGTTACATAACTATGTTAATCTGGGCCTGATATTTTTATTAGGTCTAATATTATTAGTTATTTTTGAAGTTTTACAATGTAGCCTGAAGCGCACCTCCTGAGAAACACTAATTTCCTTCCCTGCATTTCGGGCCACTTCCCCCAAGTTCATGAAAAGAAGCAGTATTTTATGTTTCTGTCAGCCCGCACCACATGCAAAACACCGGGACACGACTGAAAGGTAATTAACGGGCAACGCACCTGCACAGGTATAAACCCGAGTGGCCTCTTACGTAGGTGACGTTGTAGCTCTCCACACTTTTAAGTTACAATTTATTCGTTTTTGAATTTTATTTTCTCGTATTTTTTTGATGCGTAAACGTCGTTTGCAGTAGTGCATTTTCATACATTTAACATAAATTTTTTAAATTCGTTGTTTGAAGTATAACGTGCAGTGTTCATAATGCACGATGCGCGATGCCACAGGTCTTGTCTAGTTGACTAAGAAATTAGTCGCCGGGAACATCTCTAAATGTATGAACATAGCTTGGCCACCAGAGGGCACTCTGCAACTTCCCTGTTGGCAACATGAGTTTAGAACGCCAGGAGCACAGTAACCAGCTGGTCTAAGTCAAGTAGGGCAAAGCATAAACGAGTAAATAAATAACTATACCAAACAAACATTCACGTAATCTGTTCTTGTTTTGTGTGGCACTAGCCAATATATCAGAATATTGTATTTTTTAATCCCCAAATATCGGTACCAGTCTTAAAAATCCTACTGTATATCAGTCAGCCGCGCAAGGTGAATCTCAATACAAGGTGTCATCATGTGTGAATTCCAGCACGTCGTGGCCATCCAGTGATGATCCTCATGTGTAAACCATAGGCAATACAAAAGATAGAAATTGCTTCCGTATCATCACGGTTGGTCTGTGTAGTCCTCTTTTGAAGCCTCAACGTGAGCATCGTCTCTGTCACCATCTTGGTGTTTTCAAATCACTTTTGCACACTTATGAGTCTACCCTGAATAATCCTCCTTTCTGAGACTTATAATGGCCAAAATTTCCAAAATGGATTAAGATCATAAACGCATAAGGAAGGCATTTAAAGAGGTCCAGACAGAGGACCATTTTCTCATAGACTTCCCAAGAACCAAAAGTTCTTTTGCAATCACAGCTATCGCCCCCCAGTGGCCTTTGAAAAGAATGCTGGTTTAAGAGATTTCCATGTTGGTTTCACTTTTCAGACGTGGACGTTCCTGTCATCTATTATACTGTGTTTAGGTGTGAAGAGGGAATAAAAGTCTAGGTTACACCAGAAATAGTATCACTATAACATTGTTCCAGACACTCGTCTGGGAACAGGCATGTTAATCCTTGGATATTTCAAAGTATGTGTTGCTTGAGGCAGCAAGTGGAAGTGTTAGTTTATAAGAGCTGCCAAACACTTACTTCAGTAAATTATTATGGGTAAAATAAAAAACTAAAATAATGAAGCAAAGGCAGAAATCATCAATTCAATCTGGATGTCACGCTGAAACATACTCCAGCCATCTTTTTACCAAGATCTATTCCTTGGGTAAATTTTATCTGCCATGACCTCACCACCTGTTTTTCATCCTGAGAAGCTTTGAATACTCCTAGTAAATTTGTCCCATCTATAAATCTACTGAGCTCTAGCTTACACGGAAACAGCCGTTTTTATCTGGCCAAAAGCAGGACATCACCTACTTATACCCTGACACTAAACTTGAAACCATTTGTCTCTGGGTGTTCAGTCATTCCACGTGCTTCAGTGCATCATGGCTGCCACTTAGATTTGGGAACTGGATCAGTCTTGGAGTCTTAGAGGAGCCATATGACATGCTATAGCAACGTTGCCAGCTGTCAGACTCCGGCGCTTTCTATTTATATGCTGTCATTTAGTGGGTGATGTAAACGCTCTCAAGTTTTCTGCTCCACAAGCTTATTTATCAGGTTGTATATTCTCAGTGAACCCTGAGCTGGATATTTCCAGGCGAAAGACAAATGAGTTAGAGAGGGTTTTAATCATGTTCAAGCTGCAATTACACCCATTTTCTTAAGAGCTTAGCTTTCTGATTTTAGCATTCAGTCAGCTATGGGCTAATGGGCATCTTAAATTGCTGTTGATCCAATCTTGCTTGCAATTATCAACTGTGATCCCTTTGCCTGCTTGTGTAAATTACATATTCCTGATAATCTCAGCCCTTGAAGGTAGGATTAGATTTGGGATTGGGTTATTGCGTCCTTTAAAACAGCCTAACTTTTCCTCTGAATGTGTATTTATCTAAGAACTAAATTACTTCAAAATGAAAAATAGGGAAACATTAATTTGAAAAACTCTTGTTTCCTTTTCTTTATCTTGCGTGTTTGCTGCCACGTGCAGTTAAGCACTCTGCGGTCTCTATGGAAGTGGTGTGAAGTTTTTAAAGTCTGGTTGAGGTGTGCGCTAACCTCATTAATTCTGCTCCCTCTTGCTTAATTAATCTTTGTCTTCTTCTGAAGTAATTACAGCTATCTGGCTGTCTGAGTGTCTACACACTACTGACACCACCTTCCCCTCATGATTGCAGGAGGGCCGGGGCTTCCTTTCCATACTCTTGATGCCTGTCGTGCTGTAAAGTGCTAATTCACTGTGGCATGACCAGGAGTTAAATAAAAAGGCAAGGTGAGGCTTTGTCCTTCTTCCCTTAATACTGGCTGCCTTTTAATGTCTCAGGAGCTAAAAAAAATACTCTCCCGCTGCACTCCTGAGCAGAGAATAGCTGTCACAATCTCCCAAAAGTGTGTCCTTGTATCTCATTTTGTGTAGAATTAATGAATTTTGTTGTGAAAACAAAAGATGTTGAGCCCTGGTTGATTGAGAGCATGTTAAATTGTTTTGAGGGGGGGGGGGACACAGAAAAATGCAAAGCTGATTTGGCGATTCACATCCAGTAAATCGCACCCTGAATAACAGCATCCCCTTTAAAAAGCCATTCAAATGTGAAGTTCAGAGTGCTACGGGCTAATTAGTCTCCTTAAGTAGCAGTAACTATTCAGAGGTGTAGGCTAATGTGAGGCTGATATTTAAACCCCTCTAGTTTCTCAGTGAGAGGTCTGCAGTCGCACGTGGACTCCCAGGAGATTTAAAAAGGTTCGGTTTCAAAAGAACTAAGCTCCCCTCCGGCTTTCTGTGTGCCCTGACTTTCATTTTGTTTTCTTTCTCCCTCTGTTCTCTTCCTTTACACGCCGTCTTTCCTCTCATTAATTTTCACTGTTTGCTGTTTTTCAAGCTGGTGGCATTGCAACGTGCAATTGTGCATGCCGATTCTTGGGTAGCCAGCCAAACATACACATGCACACTCGGAAAAGCGAGGAATGGGGTAGCCTAAATAAAGTCACACGTATGTCCTCGGGGAAGGGAGGTGCAAGGCACGTCTGAGTGTCAGCTTGTGTTTGTAGGCTGGGAATGTATGTGTGACGGTGTGTGTCATAAGACTTCAAGTGGCTACAAGTAGCTATTTTAGAAAATGATTATGTGATATCTTCTTATTTATGAGGTTGGTTTTACAATTTAGCTTTCTTTCTGTCAACAAATCCCATCTTTCAACAGTTTCTTGCATTGGTTCAAACCAGACTGTTGACAGAGTAGTGCAGTGCCCACAAAAAATACAGTTCTGGTAGGAATTTTACATGCAATCATCATGGGCACGAATGTTGAATGATGATTTGGGGATTTTAATGATTTGTTTGAACTGTGCTTTTTCTAGGGTGGAATGATTGTACAGCATACATCATTAATTACAAGAATTGGATGTGCAAGTTTGAATTTATTTTTGGATTTTCTCTAAATCACATGGGTTCAAAATTATACCCCCCCCCACACACACACACTAATATTGTCCCTTAGCAAATTGTATCATGACTAGATGCTTTTGGTAGCCAGCACCAAACTTCTGGCATAATTCTGGCTGGATAGTTGACCACTTTTCTTGGCAGAATTAGTGAAGTTCAATTAAATTGGCACAGACCTGGCTTTTAAATGCAGTCCACAAATTTTCAATAGAGTTGAGGTGAGGGCTTTGGGAAGGCTATTCCAAAAGCTTAATGTTAGCATGCTTTATCCATTCCAAAACCAGTTTTGATGAGGTAATGAGGTTTTGGGCAAAAGCCTAAAACTACCATGGCATTCAGGCTGATGAAGAGTGTATGTAAACTTCTGACCACAACTGTATGTTAACAGAACTGTGTAATTTGTTTTTGCTGCTAGAGATCCAACTATAACAGCAACACAAAGCAGAAATTGGATTTAGCTTTTAATTCCTGCTATTTGCATGCAGACAGTGTACTGTGTATCCTGCTTGGAGACCTCTGTGGGGGTTCTGTGAGGTGGGTGATGGGGGTTGCGTCATGGTTGGGTTGGTTTGGATTTATCCTCGCCATCAGCTGCACATTTTCTCTTGCATTTAAGTGATTTTTATTTTTTCATATTGCTTAATGGTAATTGTTTTTCCTCCCTTGCTTGGAGAAGAAATAGATTAATCACAAGACTGCATTGTGTTGAATTAAGTATAAATTTTCAATCACTTTTGTACCTAACCTTAAAAATATTGGCCTTGAAGAGCCAGAATGAGTATTTCCTGTCTGCCAGATGGGTCAGAACCTGTCCTCCTGTGCATTGCTGGGTTGAGCGTTTGTAATGTTATCAGCAGGAGAGCTATTAGTCCTCTGGCCTGGACTAGCTACCCTGCTGTTAGCAAAAGGGCTTCTAGTATCCTAGCCACTGTCGGCAGATTCAGGTGTCATGAAAAAACAGACACTCTGGCATGACCTCTGCACTTAAGGTCCCTTCTGAAATTGCACCCCTACAAGTCAGTAACTTCTACCCCATTACGGAATCTCTGTCACACTCTCAAGCAACTG
>JAMQGT020005120.1:0-2500 GCA_024447675.2 Pterophyllum scalare
AGTTAGACTTGAACCAGATTAATTATTCACTGTTTTACCTTTGAGATGGACCTGGGATTGCTTCAGGAAGCTGTGGTGATTCTCTTGTAGGCTATGGAATTAATGCAAAAAATGTTATTTTGAGCTATATATATATATATAGACACACACAAACAGTAAGACAAAGTGAGGAACAGCTGAGGCCAACAGGCAGTGTGACAAATGACATGAAGACAAACTGCAACAAATGCTGCTGCATTTATACAATGATCTCCTGTTTGTATCACTGAGCACACTGGTTCCCATAATAAGCTCAAAAATCACAAACCTATTCAGCCACCTATGTAAGAACCATGTGAAAGAGTACTTTTTATTACAGAAGAAGGCTCAGATGCTTTAAGACATACTTTATCTATGACGGTTTCCTTAACAGGAGTAACAGCCGTGATCTTGGGGGAGGAACTAGTGGAGGTGTTGAGGGGCGGCAAAGGAGAGGAGAAGCTGAAGGTGGGCAATGCAGCTGTGCTGATGGGGAGAGAAATGGCCGGGAGCTCCGGCAATTCAGCAACCTGCAGTGAGAAAACAAGCACATGTAACACGTTATACTTTTGTTTCTAGTACTGGAGAAAGACAGTCACAACTCACAAAAGATCATGATTGCACAGATGAAGGACTCACCTCATCTTCCAGATGTTCAGAGGAGGGCCGAAGACTGCTCCTCTTCTTCTTCATCTTGCCTCCTCCAGAGCTCACACTGCTGACTGCAGGTGTGCTGGACAGAGGACAAGCTGGGCCACTAGAACTCATTGTGCTAGAAAAAGCAAAGCAAAAACTGTTTGTTATAAATGAACTGTTTGAATGTGTTTCCTTTTTGAAAATAGAGCCAAACTGAAAAATTCCTCTCAGGAAAAATTTCCCACAAATCTAAATACAAAAAGATTAATTTTGAACATGTTCGTCCTTGAGAGAAGCTAAAAACAGTTTTTTTGTAACTGGACAGTAATAGACAGAGCAGTAATAATGGATTGAGGAAACTGTTACATCAGTTTCTCAGTCACAGCAAAATTGTTAGTAAGTTAGACTTGAACCAGATTAATTATTCACTGTTTTACCTTTGAGATGGACCTGGGATTGCTTCAGGAAGCTGTGGTGATTCTCTTGTAGGCTATGGAATTAATGCAAAAAAATTATATGATATATATATATATATATATATATATATATATATATATATATATATATATATATATATATATATATATATATATATATATATATATACACACACACATATATACATATATATATACAATATATGCAATACAGAAGAACCACAAAGTGACACAACACTGTGCTACTAACCGTGTCTCTTGCAGTCCTGTCTACAGCTCGGCTCACTCCTCCAGGGGTTAAAGTAGGCCTGAAGGATACAGAGCTCTTTCCTGATACAGAAGCTGCAGTAGGAACCACACGTTTCCACACCGGTGGGCTGTTAGAGTCCATCTGAATTTTGGAAATGGTGATAAAATTAAGTGAACTGAGAGGGCAGTGCTTAATTCTTGGTCTTTTTGCAAAGGACCCATATCACTACTTTTAGGTAATTACATACTACTTTAACAAGTAGTTCATTATTAGGAAAAGTTTATTCCTCTCTACTCAAACATAAAACTGTGATCTGAAATGTGAAATTCAACATGCCTGGAGATTTACCTAAATTCTTACTGCAAAGGCTTAGAGGAAAAAATTACAGTGTGGAGAGAGTGTATCCAGGGCATCATTTGTTCAAAGGGGACAAATATTTTGGCAAGATTATGTTTCAACTGTAAAATATTTACAACTAAAGGCTCAAGAGGCATAACCAAGAAAATTCTAGTAACTGCTTGGCTATATTTTGAACCCTGCCAAGGTAAAACAGAAATTACCCATGAAAGCCCTGGTTTGGGTAAGCAGGCGTTCTTGTTCATTCCCATATGGCACACCAAACTGAGATGAAGTAAAGTTTCATCCTGCATGTTTGTACTCACAGTCAGTGGACTTGACATGCACTCCAAAGACTGCAGGATGCGTCTGGCTCTGGTACTCAGTCACCCCACAAGGCTGAGCACCAGGAGGCTTGGGCTTGATCTGTATCCTCACAGGGGCCTACATATCAGAAGAGAAACTTCAGTCTTGAATTAAATCAATAACATTCATAATTCAGTCACACTGACACTATGTCAGAAACAAACTGCTTACCTACAAAACCCTACACATGCTCTGTGTAGCATTTATGAAACATTTATTGCCAATATCTGAACAGATTGGGACCTTTTTCAGCCTCTCAAGCAGGTTACTTCACAAGCAGGTTACTTCCAACAATGAAGGATTTACAATGAATTTTCAGCAAAAAATGAGTGCTGTGCCTCAGCGCATCTCTTCCATTCCCATCTTCAACAGTAAGGAACACTAGCTTTAAAATGGATTCCAGTAACCACTTATCTGCCGTTCATTTCGTTGTGTTGTTAAATACACTGTTAACAGC
>JAMQGT020005120.1:5000-21914 GCA_024447675.2 Pterophyllum scalare
TATATATATATATATATATATAAATACACACAGTGCCTTGCGAAAGTATTCGGCTTCCTTCTTGAACTTTTCAACCTTTTGCCACATTTCAGGCTTCAAACATAAAGATATAAAATTATAATTTTTTGTGAAGAATCAACAACAAGTGGGACACAATTGTGAAGTGGAATGAAATTTATTGGATGTGTCAAACTTTTTTAACAAATAAAAAACTGAAAAGTGGGGCGTGCAATATTATTCGGCCCCTTTACTTTCAGTGCAGCAAACTGCACTCCAGAAGTTCAGTGAGGATCTCTGAATGAGCCAATGTTGTCCCAAATGACTGATGATGATAAATAGAATCCACCTGTGTGTAATCAAGTCTCCGTATAAATGCACCTGCTCTGTGATAGTCTCAGGGTTCTGTTCCAAGTGCAGAGAGCATCATGAAGACCAAGGAACACACCAGGCAGGTCTGAGATATTCGAAATGGAAGGAGTATCAGACCACTGCAAATCTACCAAGACCCGGCCGTCCCTCTAAACTTTCATCTCAAACAAGGAGAAGACTGATCAGAGATGCAGCCAAGAGGCCCATGATCACTCTGGATGAACTGCAGAGATCTACAGCTGAGGTGGGAGAGTCTGTCCATAGGACAACAATCAGTCGTACACTGCACAAATCTGGCCTTTATGGAAGAGTGGCAAGAAGAAAGCCATTTCTCAAAGATATCCATAAAAAGTCTCGTTTAAAGTTTGCGACAAGCCACCTGGGAGACACACCAAACATGTGGAAGAAGGTGCTCTGGTCAGATGAAACCAAAATCAAACTGTTTGGCCACAATGCAAAACGATATGTTTGGCGTAAAAGCAACACAGCTCATCACCCTGAACACACCATCCCCACTGTCAAACATGGTGGTGGCAGCATCATGGTTTGGGCCTGCTTTTCATCAGCAGGGACAGGGAAGATGGTCAAAATTGATGGGAAGATGGATGGGGCCAAATACAGGACCATTCTGGAAGAAAACCTGTTGGAGTCTGCAAGAGACCTGAGACTGGGACGGAGATTTATCTTCCAACAAGACAATGATCCAAAACATGAAGCCAAATCTACAATGGAATGGTTCACAAATAAACGTATCCAGGTGTTGGAATGGCCAAGTCAAAGTCCAGACCTGAATCCAATCGAGAATCTGTGGAAAGAGCTGAAGACTGCTGTTCACAAACGCTCTCCATCCAACCTCACTGAGCTCAAGCTGTTTTGCAAGGAAGAATGGGCAAGAATTTCAGTCTCTCGATGTGCAAAACTGATAGAGACATACCCCAAGAGACTTGCAGCTGTAATTGCAGCAAAAGGTGGTGCTACAAAGTATTAACGCAAGGGGGCTGAATAATATTGCACGCCCCACTTTTCAGTTTTTTATTTGTTAAAAAAGTTTGACACATCCAATAAATTTCATTCCACTTCACGATTGTGTCCCACTTGTTGTTGATTCTTCACAAAAAATTAAAATTTTATATCTTTATGTTTGAAGCCTGAAATGTGGCAAAAGGTTGAAAAGTTCAAGGGGGCCGAATACTTTCGCAAGGCACTGTGTGTATATATATATATATACACACCTGAATATAGGTGCATAAGGGTCATCTAGCATTGGGGTTGAAGACTGCTCAGGGTCGGCTTTGATCATGAAAAACACATAAATCCAAACCTTGCTAAAATAAATTGTCAGTCTCTCGTGAAGCCAAGTTCCCATTTGACAAGGTGGGGTTTCTAACATAAAACTGTCTTTATTCTGGCTGATGTTAGGATTTTTGAAAATAAAAGTTTAAAGGCCCAACCTAAAATACCAAATGTAATTTTACTCTGGGATTTATTTTGAGTATCTCAGTTTTTATGGTTTTCAATTATATATTCTCTCAGTACTCTTTCACATGGTTCTTACATAGATGGTAGAATAGGTTTGTGATTTTTGAGCCTATTATGGGAACCAGTGTGCAGCATTGCAAAGTACAGCGTTCTAGTCCACATCGGACTTTATGTAACTAAACCACATCCTTGATACAGAGGTAACCCCTGGTTTAGGAAAAAGCTTCTTGATTTGACTTGGCTGGTCCTTCTCCTGTTCTGAGCTACCAGATTCTTTCTCACCTTCACTCTTGATGCTGGTATTCATATTTCTTCATACATATATATATATATATATATATATATATATATATATATATATATATATATATATATATATATATATATATATATATATATATACACACATACACACACACACTCACACATATACACTCACATATATACACACATATACACACACACAAAACATCTTTTGACCTGCAATACAGAAGAACCACAATGTGACACAACACTGTGCTACTAACCGTGTCTCTTGCAGTCCTGTCTACAGCTCGGCTCACTCCTCCAGGGGTTAAAGTAGGCCTGAAGGATACAGAGCTCTTTCCTGATACAGAAGCTGCAGTAGGAACCACACGTTTCCACACCGGTGGGCTGTTAGAGTCCATCTGAATTTTGGAAATGGTGATAAAATTAAGTGAACTGAGAGGGCAGTGTTTAATTCTTGGTCACTACTTTTAGGTAATTACATATACTTTAACAAGTAGTTCATTATTAGGAAAAGTTTATTCCTCTCTACTCAAACATAAAACTGTGATCTGAAATGTGAAATTCAACATGCCTGGAGATTTACCTAAATTCTCAAAATTACTCAAAATAAATCCCTGAGTCAAATTACATTTGGTATTTTAGGTTGGGCCTTTAAACTTTTATTTTCAAAAATCCTAACATCAGCCAGAATAAAGACAGTTTTATGTTAGAAACCCCACCTTGTCAAATGGGAACTTGGCTTCACGAGAGACTGACAATTTATTTTAACAAGGTTTGGATTTATGTGTTTTTCATGATCAAAGCCGACCCTGAGCAGTCTTCAACCCCAATGCTAGATGACCCTTATGCACCTATATTCAGGTATATATATATATATATATATATATATATATATATATTTGAAACTATCAAAAAACAGACAAATGCTAACACATACAACTTTGCATGGTAAAGCAATACCCTAGCAATGAGTCAAAACAAAATAGAGCCAGGGCAATATGCACAAAACACTGCTGCAACAAAAAATATGAATGCTACATGCACTGGTTTCCACTCCATGAGGAAAGCAGTAGTACATTAAGGTAAGTATATATATATATATATATATATATATATATATATATATATATATATATATCCAAAACATTTTGACGGAGCCCCTCGGCACTGAAGGGGGGTGGAGAGGGGGTGCTTCCGGCACCGAACTATCGCCATTGCTAATGGCAGTCCCCGCTAGCAAACTGTAGATATAGCGATCAGTTCTGGTAGCTACAGCTGAAGTAAAGAAAAAATAGTAGCTGACCTTCTCGAGACCAAGACCGAGCTCGAGTACTACAACACTACTGAGCAGGTTTTCCGGAAAGGTTAAAAACTATCCAAAGAGACACGACTCACCAAAACTTTTGTATCTTGCTCTCTGCAACGTCTTCCTCACCTGGAACAACGGCAACAAGCAGCTCATTTGCATAAAGCAGGACATGGAACCCAGGCAGTCTCCATGGAGACAGCACCTGTAAGTTTCTAACTGGCAACGGCCCATGGGCGGGCCCTTTGCCGTCCTTCCGAATTTCAAGCCTCATAGCGTCATAGTAACGCTGCAGTCCGCCCTTACGATGCTTTTATTTGACAGACTAGACTTCAGAATTGGATTGACACCTCATTTGGCCAATCATGTTATAAAATGGCTTTTCCAGAGCCAATAATAAGCAGACCGCATCATGTGACTTCTCTGGACCTGCCCCAAATGTTCTACAATCGTTATGATTGGTCAACTCTGACCCAAAATCCAAAACAGCAGCTTTATAGCCAATAAAATTCCTGACACGTGGGTATATGGCACTATGGGGTGTGTTTCCACATGAACACACAATCTCCCTGCGTATTCAGTGTGTATTGTGTGCGCCCTCCGTGCGCGAAGCTGAACAGGAAGTCAGAGTGTGCGCGCCGGCGTTCGTAAACAGTGTTTACAGTCCTTTTTCTCACCAGAATGCATCAAAAACAGGCTTTATTTATTCAACGAAGTGACTAAATGACTCACGAGAGTGGATTATTATTTTGTTAGAGGACTTTGTCGCTGATTGGACCGGTTTTTACGAGTCTCACAACGAACAGCTGTTACTCTGAATGCATTCACGTATGTGTAGCTTTCCGCAGCTCGTTCTCGTATTATATGCCGTTTAGATATAAATATGTATGTAATGGTGGGGTTGACATGCACAGTTTTATTTTATGTGTATATGTAAAGTTTACATTTACTGTAACTTTTGATCAATATACAATTAATTTATTTTGGGTGTGTGAAGGAATCACTGAAAATAGACTGGGAGTTTTTGTGAATGGAGGCCTAACATTTTACTTCTTGTACAAATTAGGGCAACCTCTGATTTATATGTCTATAATTATAATTAATTCGTGCTTTCAGTAAATTTGTGTATAGCAGAGGATTCCTCAGGGTAGTATCTTTGATTAGAGCCCTCATTGATGACTGTATGTTGAAGCATTGAGGAGTTACAGCCATTTGAAGTTTGCATATCACAGGCTGGCTCACATATGGCACAGAATCCCCAAATGGCACAAGCAAATCCTCGCCTGGAGATCAACGCACAAAAACCTTTATAAAACAGCAGGTTTTTGTGCTATCTTGATAAAATTTGAAATACACGGTAAAAAGACTTCATTCTACAGCTTCCTTATATTTTCCAGTCCATACCTTCTACACTCAGTGTGTGGTTACATGAAAACAAATAGGAAAAATCTAGGCGAGGCAAAAATTGTCTAATTTTTCTCTGTTTCAAACTTAATACCTACAAACTCATTACAGTTACAGCATTTTTGACTGCAAAAATGAAAAATATAGTTTGTCTTCTTCACAAAGAGACCAAGCTTTTGCATGTACTCTAAAGAGTTCAGGAACAGCAGCTGATTTAATCTGGGTATGCTTTTTCAGGCGTTTTTGGTGATTTTGGAGTGGCCAGTTAAGGGGTTAAAATGAACACATCTTTTCAGTGAACAGCATAAACCAATGTGGGATCTACACGTATGGATCTTTGGTTCCACAGATTTTTGACAATGTTCTCAGGGGACGGTACACAAATACAGTTTGCAGATATGGATCTTCAAACTTGTTTGTAACATTAAAAACAAACAAACAAAACTATCAGCATAATATCCTGCAAAGAGCTGCTCGCTGGCTGAAGGACGCGGTACTTCGGACAGGCTCCACTGGCAGGCTGCCACGTGTCATCCCAGATTTTGCCACTGGAAAATCAAATTTGGGAACAAGAGAACAGCAAGAACTTTAAAATCAGGTTGGGAGTTACTTTATGCACATAGAGGCTTTGCTTAAACCAAGTAGTAGGACATAAAAATACATTTATTTAAGTACTTAAGTAAAATAATGATTGAAAGTTTCTGGCTCGTTCCCACTTCACTATCCCTCAGACTGAAATGGTGCACTCATTAGCACTTGTATTACAGCTTTAGTTCCTGCTTTCCACTTTAACCTTTCTTAATGTTCTTTCTGTGAAGTTAAAACAAAGTTTCTCCAAATGTGATTTCTCTTTTGATAATTATAAAGGCTGACGTGTTCTGCTGTATGCTGAGAAATTTTGCTTCCTCTGGGATTTTTCTCATAAAGGCATCAAATAAACAAAAAGAGGATATTTTCCTGTGCTCTTTGTTTCCACTTTTTATAGATGCACTCTTCTTACACTATAATAATGCTACAAACAGAATGTAAAGCACTGAAAACTTTCAGTGTGACATTAGGACCTCTTTTATAAAGAATCTGAATACTTCCATTGCTGAACCATTTCAGTGTGTTCACACAGAAATATCTGTCAGACATGAACATCTGCTCTCCACAGTCCTCATTTAACTTCCTATTATTGCTCTGAGCGCTCTCATGCTCACAGCACGGTCCTGCTGGAATGATTCCCAACACTATTCCATCCAAGTGAGACACTGCAGGGATTTGAGTTCCAAGAAACACTCTCAGCTACCATCGTCACACTAAAAGTGGATCAAATACATTACTTGTTGTGTAATACATTTATGATTCCACAAAGACGGGAGGAAACTTTCACAAAATACTTTAGATCATCTCTCCAAAAATTTAGATGGGAAGAAAAATAAAGCTGATTTAGCCTTTAAATTACTGCTTTGAAAAGCTTGTAAATGCAAATAGTGACTGTAATAGCAGTGAATTCAATATCAACTACTTCTTACCAAAAAAGCAGGGCACCCAACACACTTTCAATTCTGCTTCCCCCTAGACGTTGGGTGGCATATATTAGGTGTCTTTAATAAAAGCACTGAATGATAAATGGATGGTTTTTAATGGCCTTTTCTGCTCTATGTTGAGCTCTCAAAGCTTTATACAACATGCCTCATTCACAAAAGCACGTCTTTCTGAGCTTAAGTGCTTTCTACCATTCACACACGTTCATACTCCCACGGTTGCATCGAAGATCAAAGGATTCTGTCAGAATTCTGAAACAGTAAGATGAAAATTAAACACAACTTCCTGTTGAAACATGAGAGTTACAGTGTATCCTGTCTCCTCCTCTCTCTGAAAGTCAAATGCATCAAGGATAATAACGGTTAATAACTTCATCAAAATATGATCAAAGTAAAAACAATCACTGATCAGAGGTCTAATAGAGTCATTGATTAAACGTGTGCTTAAAGAGCGTTAAAAGGAGTGTGTTTGATACCACGTTGTTTGTATATTGTGCCTGTTTCTCCTTTTCTCACCTCTGTTTTCTGTGAAAGTTCAAAACAAAGAGAAACAAGAAGAAAAGTGATAATAAATGGATTTCAGCAGCTACAAGAACTGTTCAATTGAGGAGGAGTTGTTACAATAAGATGAAAGATAAACACAACTTCCTTTTGAAACATGAGAGTTACAGTGTATCCTGTCTCCTCCTTCTCTGAAAGTCAAGTGCATATTGGATAATAACAGTTAATAACTTCATCAAAATATGATCAAAGTAAAATACACTGTAACTCTCATGTTACAACAGGAAGTTGTGTTTATTTTTTGTTATTGTAACAACTCCTCCTCAAATGAACAGTTCTTCTAGTTGCTGAAATCATTTATTATCACTTTTCTTCTTGCTTTTGTCTTGTTTTGAACTTTAACAGAAAACAGAGGCTTTTTGACGGGGGCGCATTTGTGCAAACAACACAGCATCTGGGGGATGTGTTTCTATGGATGAAGGAATATAAGGAAAAAGGTCTATGTTTATTTCTTCAGCAGCCATCGCCACAGCATCATCTTCAACACGGCATCTTCAGCAACCCTTTGAATCATGGAGGCCTTCCAACAGCTGACGTTCAGCGAGCCTTTTGCAGGTAGGTCGCCATAAAAAGAAATGTGAAGAGAGTGAATTTAAATTAGAATACAAAACCAAAGCAGGTAGGTATATACAGTTAAATTTAGCGATGTGAAAGTTATGATGTGCATGATTTCTAGCGAGGAGGGAAAGATTTGACGTTAATCTTTTTATTTGTGGACACTGCAGACTTTGTTTTTGTGAACATCTGTGATGACAGGGATACTGTAATAGCATCCAGAGGTGTTGAAAACTGGATGTTAAATCCATACCCACTCACCATGAATGAAAGTACATCATGGTACATCATGGTTTAAGGACTATTCAGCGTTTGTTTAGAGAGATCGACAACGTTATCAAGAGGGATAGACTAAACAATGCTTACGAGAATATTAGAAAACGTCTTGTTTCTGAGGATATCACATATACCAGGAAAACTTCTAGGCCTTCTCACATGTGTACCCGAAAATCAACAGTTAGGCTGGTAGAAAATAAAAATGGATGTGTCTGTGTCTATTACAACAAATGCATGGTTACATAAATAAATAATATTAAATTCGAAATTCCTTTATTTTTTCTTTTCAGACACAAGCGATGAGGGTTTATGTGTCTCATCCCCGCCATCATCCCCGCCATCATCCCCGCCACATGTACAGACCCCACCTTCTTCATCTCCTGCATCTCACTAACTAGATGGTGAGGATATGACGGTGTGCGGTGTGAACGTTGTTAAGCTCGCCACACTAAACCTATTGTCTGCAACCCTGGTTACATACCTTGAGGAAAAGTGTCATGGGGGGTAGTAGTGCTTTTGACAGTACTCAAAGCGCTTTACAATTCTGTGCATCATTCATTCACACCTCAATCATACTTGGTGGTGGTAAGCTACTAATGTAGCCACAGTCTTACAGAACGTGGCTGCCAATTTGTGCCTACAGCCCCTCCAACCACCACCAACCACACAAACACATTCACACTTAGACAATGTGGGTTAAGTGTCTTGCCCACGGACACAAGGACAGCACATGCTCAGACGGAGACTCTAACCCGTAACCCTCTGGTTGCGAGGTGAGCACCTACCCACTGCGCCACACGCGATTTTTCCTGTTGATATTATATACACACACACAGATATATTATATATATATTATATATATTATACAAGTTTGAATTTTTGATGGAATTACTTAAATCAATCAACTTTTTACTGATATTCTCATTTTAGGAGATATCATTTCAAATGAAAAGCTCATGTTTTTCATATGTGCTTTGACTGTTCTCTTTTTCAAGCTCCTCAACACAAACTTCATTTCACTGAGCTGTGAGCCTGGAGACACAGGAGACACAGAGAAAGAGCAAGAATCACTACACACACACACACACACACACACACACACACAGACAGACAGACAGGGCAAGGGAACAGCTTGCTCTAACATGAAGTCCAAGTGTAGGAAAAGCCACTTAATCCCAAGTGATTGGAAGATGATATTGGCTTTTTTAAAAATGCCAAAGACTGCATTGTGAAATGCTGAAATAGCAACTTGACACCGGTTCTATCGGCAGCAGCTGGGTAGCCTAGTGGTAAGCGTGCAGATAAAGGTTTCACAAATCACACACTTGGTTTTAAGTATTCTGCTATTAGTGCAGAATAATCTAGTCCAGGTTTGAAGTGTGTAGGTGTTGTAGTTTTGGAGCTGGAGCAGTTCTAGTGTGATCCAGATGCAAACAAGGGGCTGAAATGGCTCTTTATTGAAGTTTCACAAATCAGATAAAGGTTTCACAAATCAAACACTTGGTTTTAAGTATTCTGCTATTAGTGCAGAATAATCTTGTCCAGGTTTGAAGTGTGTAGGTGTTGTAGTTTTTTAACTAGAGGAGATTAAAGATGCTGAAGGTGGCGAAAAATTAAGTGGAATGGCCCTTTAGCCATTTCCCGAATCGGAAGCTGGAATCAGAAACCAACTTCAACTGGCTAGCGGAGTTAGACTAGCTAGCGGCGTCAGTTTTGAAGTACAATGCAGTCCTTAGACTTGGCTGAACAGGATTATAGGACTAACTTAGAGTCTTCGGACTTGAGAAAAATGTTTCACTTCTTTCTGGTAAAATATAAAGGTCTTAAAATATCATTTACGGGTTCGGTACTCGTGACTCAGAAAAGGACATCCGGTCGAGACGCCATCTTGCGCATTCCGACGCCATTGCTGTTTATTTAGGAGCATTTGGACCCGGAAATGACGTCTGTGCACCACCTGTGTAAAATGACGCAATCCATTAGATCAAAGCATCAAAACACAGTGTCTCGTATTTCATTCTTTGATCTTTCCATTACATTGAGTTCTTTTCTGTTTATCTTCCACTGAGAGCAGACGACACCGGAGCATTTTTAGGAGTGGAGACTAAAAAGAAAAAGAAGAGGTTCTGATATTTGAAGAAAACAACTCCTCAAGTATCAAAAAACGACCTCCAGTGGTTTTTGGTGAGATATCAGCCCTCAATAACCTTCAACCGTGGGTGACCGCTAAGGTAAACTGTAGCAATAAAATATATTTCCTCGACTTTTTTTTTCCTGCTGCAGGGCACCGCTTCTCTAAGGTAAGCACTGTAATTTTTCTGTTAAATATGCCTCATTCATACCGTTACCAGTTAAGTAAAATTATTAGTAGGACATAATGAAGGTAATTGCGTTATTTGTCGTTTTTATTCGGAAATGTAAGATTTTGGCAGAGTGGAGTTAGCTTATAGAACATTAGCTACCTCCATATTAGCTAACATAGAGGGAAACCCTGAGGTTAAAATTTTAAAAAGCCCCTCAGGGATTTGTTTCGGTGGGGCAGATGATGTGATTTGGTTACCTATTACGGTAGTTGATGTTACTCCACTCCGGGCAGATGTTATTGACCTCCAGGACTGACTGCAGATGAAGCTAATCAGGTGGCTCTCAGCCAGTGGCGGCTCCAGAAATATTTTTCTGCAGGTGATAAGGGGGGGGGGTTAAGCATTTTACTGAGGGTGCCGTGAAGGATTAACTTAGATGAAAAAGAAAATAATCTGCTATTTTCTTGCGGGGTGCTACTGGCACTGCCACTGCTCTCAGTTAAGTTTGAAACAGGTATATTTAATTGATTGAACAACACTGCAAGTTCACTTTTTTGAGTGCAGGATCAGTGTTTTTATTTAAAGATCAAAGCCATTAACTGAATTCTGGAGTTCTACTTGAATAGCAATATATCTACAAGAGGACAGAATTCTGATCTCACATCTACATCCACCTACGGAGAGGTAAGACTGCTCTGCTGACAGGATAAAACTATGTTTTTAACTTACATTTTCTGTTTAGCCTTCCTGTATTGTGCTGGACTTTGACTAAAATTACTTTCCCAGCAGGATTTTACCAAGTAAATTCCTTTTACTTAATGTTGTTGGGATGAAAAAAAGGGCTTTTTAAAGTGGTTTAAAGACAGTCAGTAAGTTATGCCAAAAACCTGATTTAATAGATTATGTATTATATAAATCCATGAATAAGTGAGATCTGTGTGCGTTTGAGGGACGGGGGTGCCTAAAAAATGTGTCCTATACACCTCAGAAAGTATATAGCTGCGCCCCTGTTCATAAATATTGTTATGATTAGGGTTCTGAAAGTACTATAAGTATAGTATAGTGAGTTTAAATATTCCACACGATGGTACTACAGCATGTATCACTGGACCGATATGGTCGGGCGAGACATGTAATTCTATTACAGGTCTCAAAGGGCTACAGGTGGGACGGTAAGATTGAAGTCTTTAACAGCATTTAAGGCATGAAAACTTTTCCTGATTTGACTAATCTTTGTAATTTCTTATATTACAACTCAAGGCAAAAACAAGCCGGTGGTGTTTCAGAGGACAGGAGACATGAAGGTGCAGGATGAGGAGAGACAAACCAGCAGAAAGATGGAGCAGAGTTAACTGTGTATGAAGTACAACAAACTGTGAGTACAGAAATACATAATACACTAATGTCAAGAGGCTAATCTACCATCAGAAAAATTCTTCAGTAAGTACATTAGCATAGCTGAAAAGTAGTGTGCTTATAAAAAAGGGCAAAAAATTACTATAGTTTGGGATTTGGAGGTTTAGTTCTGTGGAAACAGTAGGCTTGGCATAACTGGAGGACAGACCAAAAAAAAATCTGAAAAGTTGATGAAAAACTCTGCATTGTGAGAAATGGGAACAATCCACCACCAAAAAAACTATGTAGAGTAAATACCTGAATGGTTTGCATAACTAGGAATGCCACTACCCTTTGCAGAAAGGTGCAAACTTCTATTAATTGCATTGGAAATGGGCTGATACACACATCTGCAATAGTGTACACACGTAATGTTTCTTTGATCACTGGAAAATTGTGCTGATCTGTGCTACTGTATTTGGAAAACCGCTTTCCAACTGACAAGCAGGACTTTAAAAGGAAATACTTGCATGTAGATATTCCATTCAAAGTTATTCATAATTTAGGATCAGTGTCACAATGAAGCATTTACATTTCTTTACATTTCTGGTTGGTTTAGTGCTAATCAACATCAAACCAAATTTCATTCAGAAAACAAAACCTTTCTAATTGACTTCAAAGTTTTGAGCCGTGGTGAAGATTGCACTTAGAGTGAGATTATTGATTACAGCAGATGATACAGGAGCATCAGTACAAGGAGAGACTGTTAAAAAGTTATGAGCTATCTTCTTGCAGAGAAAGTGGAGTCGGTCATCCTCCAAATGCTGCCAAGAGAGGCAGCTGGCAGGATTGAATGATGCTCTGCCTCTGTGGTCAAGTACAGACATAAGCTTTAAGCAACCATGAGCTACTCATGAGCATGACAGATTAATAAGCATCAACACAGTACACTTCTTAAACACCTATGCACCACCAATCAGAGAAAATGAGCATGCAATAAAGTGGACTTGTTAGGGACAGTTTGATATCAGCCTTCAAACAGTTTAAGCAAGTTTTGTTAAAAGACAGAGTTAAAAATTCTGATCTTTGAAACAAAATCCTCATGACATACATGCATACAATACACACTGCTGCTCAAATGTTCTGGGTCACTTAGAAAAGTCCAGAATTTTAATAGGAAATTGGCTTCAATTTCACATTACGTGAGCTTTGTCAGTAATCCTTTTACTGAATTTTCTTAAGAAAATCATTCAGCATAAATCACTTGTGATGTTAAAGTGAATCTCTATAGATAGATGCAGAAGCCCATTTTTAGCATGACTCACTCCTGTGTTTTAGTGTCACATTGTGCTACTTAATGCAAATTGATCATGTCAGATGGCTAATATATGATTGGAAACATCTTCTTAGCAACAAGCAGAGCTCAAAAGTATTTTGTGGATCAAAAGCAGCATTACATTAGGTTAGTTTGAGGTCTGGAGCATCAGCTTTGTAGGTTCATTTAACTCAAAGTGGATGAAAGAAACAATCTAAAAACTTGTTGAAGGATTCATATAGTCAGAAATCAAACTGTGGAATGTGTCAAACTGATAAAGTGAATGTTTTGTAGAAGTGGATGTGTCACACCCTTTACAGAAAAGTGCAAACTTGTTCAATTGCACTAGAAATGGGATGATCCAGACACACTAGTGTGTAAATGTATTGTTTCTTTGATCACTACAGTTGTGTTGGTCTGTGCTAATGTGTTTGTAAAAAGGTTTTCTGACTGATAAGCTGGACTTTACCAGGAAAAACTGGCACTAGGTACCACAATGCACTGCTGCAACACAGGAGATATTGATTGAAACTGCTCTCACAATCTGGGTATTAGTAGATGTTCCATTCAAAGTGATTCATAATTTAGGATCAGTGTTACAATGAAGCATTCACATTTCTTTACATTTCTGGTTGGTTTAGTGCTAATCAACATCAAACCAAATTTCATTCAGAAAACAAAACCTTTCTAATTGACTTCAAAGTTTTGAGCCGTGGTGAAGATTGCACTTAGAGTGAGATTATTGATTACAGCCGATGATACAGGAGCATCAGTACAAGGGGAGACTGTTAAAAAGTTATGAGCTATCTTCTTGCAGAGAAAGTGGAGTCGGTCATCCTCCAAATGCTGCCAAGAGAGGCAGCTGGCAGGATTGAATGATGCTCTGCCTCTGTGGTCAAGTACAGACATAAGCTTTAAGCAACCATGAGCTACTCATAAGCATGACAGATTAATAAGCATCAACACAGTGCACTTCTTAAACACTTATGCACCACCAATCAGAGAAAATGAGCATGCAATAAAGTGGACTTGTTAGGGACAGTTTGATATCAGCCTTCAAACAGTTTAAGCAAGTTTTGTTAAAAGACAGAGTTAAAAATTCTGATCTTTGAAACAAAATCCTCATGACATACATGCATACAATACACACTGCTGCTCAAATGTTCTGGGTCACTTAGAAAAGTCCAGAATTTTAATAGGAAATTGGCTTCAATTTCACATTACGTGAGCTTTGTCAGTAATCCTTTTACTGAATTTTCTTAAGAAAACCATTCAGCATAAATCACTTGTGATGTTAAAGTGAATCTCTATAGATAGATGCAGAAGCCCATTTTTAGCATGACTCACTCCTGTGTTTTAGTGTCACATTGTGCTACTTAATGCAAATTGATCATGTCAGATGGCTAATATATGATTGGAAACATCTTCTTAGCAACAAGCAGAGCTCAGAAGTATTTTGTGGGTCAAAAGCAGCATTACATTAGGTTAGTTTGAGGTCTGGAGCATCAGCTTTGTAGGTTCATTTAACTCAAAGTGGATGAAAGAAACAATCTAAAAACTTGTTGAAGGATTCATATAGTCAGAAATCAAACTGTGGAATGTGTCAAACTGATAAAGTGAATGTTTTGTAGAAGTGGATGTGTCACACCCTTTACAGAAAAGTGCAAACTTGTTCAATTGCACTAGAAATGGGATGATCCAGACACACTAGTGTGTAAATGTATTGTTTCTTTGATCACTACAGTTGTGTTGGTCTGTGCTAATGTGTTTGTAAAAAGGTTTTCTGACTGATAAGGTGGACTGTACCAGGAAAAACTTGGCATTAGGTACCACAATGCACTGCTGCAACACAGGAGATATCGATTGAAACTGCTCTCACAATCTGGGTATTAGTAGATGTTCCATTCAAAGTGATTCATAATTTAGGATCAGTGTTACAATGAAGCATTCACATTTCTTTACATTTCTGGTTGGTTTAGTGCTAATCAACATCAAACCAAATTTCATTCAGAAAACAAAACCTTTCTAATTGACTTCAAAGTTTTGAGCCGTGGTGAAGATTGCACTTAGAGTGAGATTATTGATTACAGCCGATGATACAGGAGCATCAGTACAAGGGAGAGACTGTTAAAAAGTTATGAGCTATCTTCTTGCAGAGAAAGTGGAGTCGGTCATCCTCCAAATGCTGCCAAGAGAGGCAGCTGGCAGGATTGAATGATGCTCTGCCTCTGTGGTCAAGTACAGACATAAGCTTTAAGCAACCATGAGCTACTCATGAGCATGACAGATTAATAAGCATCAACACAGTGCACTTCTTAAACACCTATGCACCACCAATCAGAGAAAATGAGCATGCAATAAAGTGGACTTGTTAGGGACAGTTTGATATCAGCCTTCAAACAGTTTAAGCAAGTTTTGTTAAAAGACAGAGTTAAAAATTCTGATCTTTGAAACAAAATCCTCATCACATACATGCATACAATACACACTGCTGCTCAAATGTTCTGGGTCACTTAGAAAAGTCCAGAATTTTAATAGGAAATTGGCTTCAATTTCACATTACGTGAGCTTTGTCAGTAATCCTTTTACTGAATTTTCTTAAGAAAATCATTCAGCATAAATCACTTGTGATGTTAAAGTGAATCTCTATAGATAGATGCAGAAGCCCATTTTTAGCATGACTCACTCCTGTGTTTTAGTGTCACATTGTGCTACTTAATGCAAATTGATCATGTCAGATGGCTAATATATGATTGGAAACATCTTCTTAGCAACAAGCAGAGCTCAGAAGTATTTTGTGGATCAAAAGCAGCATTACATTAGGTTAGTTTGAGGTCTGGAGCATCAGCTTTGTAGGTTCATTTAACTCAAAGTGGATGAAAGAAACAATCTAAAAACTTGTTGAAGGATTCATATAGTCAGAAATCAAACTGTGGAATGTGTCAAACTGATAAAGTGAATGTTTTGTAGAAGTGGATGTGTCACACCCTTTACAGAAAAGTGCAAACTTGTTCAATTGCACTAGAAATGGGATGATCCAGACACACTAGTGTGTAAATGTATTGTTTCTTTGATCACTACAGTTGTGTTGGTCTGTGCTAATGTGTTTGTAAAAAGGTTTTCTGACTGATAAGCTGGACTTTACCAGGAAAAACTGGCACTAGGTACCACAATGCACTGCTGCAACACAGGAGATATTGATTGAAACTGCTCTCACAATCTGGGTATTAGTAGATGTTCCATTCAAAGTGATTCATAATTTAGGATCATTGTTACAATGAAGCATTCACATTTCTTTGCATTTCTGGTTGGTTTAGTGCTAATCAACATCAAACCAAATTTCATTCAGAAAACAAAACCTTTCTAATTGACTTCAAAGTTTTGAGCCGTGGTGAAGATTGCACTTAGAGTGAGATTATTGATTACAGCCGATGATACAGGAGCATCAGTACAAGGGGAGACTGTTAAAAAGTTATGAGCTATCTTCTTGCAGAGAAAGTGGAGTCGGTCATCCTCCAAATGCTGCCAAGAGAGGCAGCTGGCAGGATTGAATGATGCTCTGCCTCTGTGGTCAAGTACAGACATAAGCTTTAAGCAACCATGAGCTACTCATGAGCATGACAGATTAATAAGCATCAACACAGTACACTTCTTAAACACCTATGCACCACCAATCAGAGAAAATGAGCATGCAATAAAGTGGACTTGTTAGGGACAGTTTGATATCAGCCTTCAAACAGTTTAAGCAAGTTTTGTTAAAAGACAGAGTTAAAAATTCTGATCTTTGAAACAAAATCCTCATGACATACATGCATACAATACACACTGCTGCTCAAATGTTCTGGGTCACTTAGAAAAGTCCAGAATTTTAATAGGAAATTGGCTTCAATTTCACATTACGTGAGCTTTGTCAGTAATCCTTTTACTGAATTTTCTTAAGAAAATCATTCAGCATAAATCACTTGTGATGTTAAAGTGAATCTCTATAGATAGATGCAGAAGCCCATTTTTAGCATGACTCACTCCTGTGTTTTAGTGTCACATTGTGCTACTTAATGCAAATTGATCATGTCAGATGGCTAATATATGATTGGAAACATCTTCTTAGCAACAAGCAGAGCTCAAAAGTATTTTGTGGGTCAAAAGCAGCATTACATTAGGTTAGTTTGAGGTCTGGAGCATCAGCTTTGTAGGTTCATTTAACTCAAAGTG
>JAMQGT020005121.1:0-20347 GCA_024447675.2 Pterophyllum scalare
GAAATGTTGCATTTAAAATTACCTGCAACATGTTACTCCCTTTATTTTCACTCCTCTTCAGTGGCGCTAGCTCAGATGCTGAGAGGAGAGCGGCTCTCAGCCGAGACTCAACACACTTAACATGGCCATCATCATCATCATCATCTTCATCATCATCACCACCATCATTATTATTATTATTGGTGGAGGTGATGGTGTAGTTGTTGCATATAAAAAAAGTTTTCAATTATTTTCCATTAATTTTTATTTTTTAATTTTACTTACTGAGGAATTAAAACAATTTAAGAGTCTTTATATTAATATAATTTCAATTTATAAAACAATAATGACACCTATGAGTGGTGGCTTCAAAACATAAATAAAAATATTGTTACAAATATCCAGCTGCACTCTGACCTGATTGGACGGCTCGGCCTGTGTTTATAGTTTACCTCTTTGATCTGTTCCATCCTTTGACTCATATCCTGTTTATTTGTGCTCGTATTTTATTTCAAATATAATGACTGTGATTATTTTGCATTTCATCCATGTATTATTGATGTATCTGTCAGTGCTGTCAGAGGATAACTTCTAACATTCTTCTGATTCATCAGTCAGTGATCAGTTCGATCTGTCATAAATGTTAGAAAGCAGTTTAAATGGATCAGTTATTCATTCACGTGTGAATCGTTATCAGATCTCTTGGAAAATGTATTTTGTTGTTGTGTTTAGGAGCGGATTCATTAGAGCAGCATTTTTTATAGTGTATTAACTCTTTAATAATTAATATTTGCATTTCAGACTGTCCTGATGTGGCAGTCTGAAACATTAATGTGCTGACTTTGATCTTTAATAACCACAGTTCTCATATTTCAGTGCAGGATTTAGAGTGTGTCAGGAAACTGGATTAGAGCTCCTCAACTTTGATTTCAAACAATTAATCAGCATTTTGACCTTAATATGAGGCCGAAAACAGGACGGAGGCCGACACATGTCCCTGTGGAGTAAAACATGTTTCAGAACTGTTATTGAGTTTATTAATATGATGATTGTTTCTGAGAGAAATACCTGACTGTTTATTTTACCTTATTTATGACAGATGACCAAACACAAAGACTGGAATGGATGGGTCATCATATCTGCTTCAACATTAGGCTAATTAAAGTAATCAGCTGCAACACTAAAATGAATTAATTCTGATCATATAATGTATGATTCTGCATAATGAGTATTATGTACTATTAAGTATTTATATTTAAGTGAATAGTACTGATGCTTACAGATATTCAACAGAATAAAACTTCTCATATCCATCATCTGCACATTTCACCACTATATTGATTTAAGATGATAGCTGCGGACGCCTATGAGCGGGAGAAAATATGGAAGAAAAGGGAAGCAGAAAGGCGGCAGATGGAGGAAGCTGATGAGCTGATAACCAGAACTAGGAGCAGGAGGAGGAGGAGGAGGAGGAAACTGCGGAGCTCAGTCATTTCCGCACCATGTGAGCCACCGGGACTCAAGCTCATTTGCTCCCGTTTGAACCCCACATCCTCCGGGATAGAGAAGCAACACCCCGGCACAGCCGAGTCTTCGTCCACCCGAATCAGCGAGCTCTAGCTGCATAAAGGAGGAGGCCAGGAGCTCGGTGCGGAGAGCGGCCGCGCAGAGGGACTCTCCCCGACAGGGAGCGCGGACCGGCCGGCAGCATGACTGCGGACGTGGCGGTGTCTCTCTCGGTGCTCGTGGGGATCGTCGCGCTGAGCGACGTGACCCGAAGGTTCCTGACTCGGGCCCTCGCGAACACCGGGCTCTCCGTGTACGCGGTGGAGCTCGTGTCCACCTTCCAGCTGTGTTGCTGCACGCACGAGCTCAAGCTGCTGTCCGAGGTCGGCGGCATCGAGCCTCGGCTCGCGCTCACCTTCACGTACCTGGCGTCCGTGGTCCACGGGCTCACCTTCAGCGGGGCCATCGGGAACCCCTCAGGTGCGCTCGAGCGCGCCTATCACGCCAGGCTATCGGGAGCGTGCGCCCTGCGGAGGATCGCGTGCCAGTTCGCGGCGGCTGCCGCTGCGCGAGCCGCCGTGCCGACGCTGTGGGGGGTCGGGCTGTCGAGGCTGCACGCGCGACACAAGCTGCTCGGTTTTCGCTGCACCAGCCCCATCCACGCGCCCCTGCACGAGGCCGCTGCGGTGGAGCTCGCTTGCGCCTTTGCGGTTCAGACCGTTATCACGCGCACGCAGTCAGTGGAGGAGAAATACCGCGTGCACGCGGTGGCTGCGGTCATCACCACAGCGGTTTATGCAGGTATGACACGACCGTGATCCGCCAGTACGGAACAGGTTTATTTCCAGCGGCAGAGCTTCTCCCAGCAGGGCTCAGACCTCAGGAGAGCCGCTAATTATAAGTAACGATCATAATAAGTCCACAGGCTTATTGTAGCTGCATTTCTTTGTGTCTGTGGAGGTTTTCCATAAAAAAGTTCGTGGCTGGTGATTATGTGGTAGAGTTTTCATATCATGTGACCCTGCAGGAAACCCATGATGACGGCCCTTCCTCACAACCATTCAGTCTTAATAACCAGAGCCAATCACATAATTCATGATGAGGGAACAGGCTTCAGCAGTCTGAAATTAGGGCCAGCAGGCAGTAGATCTACACATTATTATCCTTCCATTTCTTAATGATAGGTTTAAGGCAACTGCAGGGAAATGTTTGGCTCCGCCCCCACAGGTGTACTTCTCTCTGACTTGGAGTGTGTGTTTGTCTTCATGGTGTAATTGTTGCCAGGAATTTGTGTTTGTAGATTGGTGGCTATAGCTCAGGAGGTAGAGCAGGTCACCTACTAACTAGAAGGTTGATGGTTTGACTCCAGGCTGCATGCCAAAGTATCCTTGGGCAAGATACTGAATTAAAAGTTACTCTCTGAATATGTGTGAATGTAATATGTGTTGTACAAGCACTTTGAGTGCTCAGTTAGAGGAGAAAAGTGTGATATAAGAACTAGTCTGTTTACCATAAAGTTGAGTTACACTGACCATGATTTCATGAATAAAACGAGCATGTGTGGGAATGTCTGTAATTCCAACAGTTAAAGTGAGTGAATGAAAGCTGACAGCCTGCACTTCAACCACGTGTGCACAGTTTGGTTTAAAGCAGGGATCCTCAAATCGAGGTCTGGTTTCCTGCAGGTTTTAGATGTGTCCCTGATCCAACACACCTGAATCAAATATAGAAGTCATGAGCAGAACTTGAGTGCATACGGAGGAGGTAATTCAGACGTTTGAAACAGGTGTGTTGGATCAGGGGCACACCTAAAACCTGCAGGACACTGGCCCTCGAGGCCCGGGTTTGAGGATCCCTGGTTTAAAGTGTCTGTGGTGAGTTCAGGAGCAAAAGGTGTTACTGTAAAAATACTTATGGACGTGACTGTAACGAGCAGATTAGCACAAGAACTTTCATTGTGTTATTATATATTTTTTAATTATATTTTCAGTGATGCATTGAGGAGGACTGCAGTGTTGTCCCCAGAAAAAGGGGGGGAAGAAAAATGGTTGCGGGACCCGCCCCTTGCCCCAACAGTTGCATTGATATGCTAACTCATTTTTGGGGATGCAGCTGGGTCGGCTGTGTGTCTGTGTGATCGGATACTGAACTGCAGCGCATTCACTGACTGCTTTCACTGTTAGCACAACCGCTCAGGAAGTCACATGAAGAGTAATAGATTACATCTCTCTCAGTATCTGAGCAACCAGCTGCTGTGGAAAGTCAGTTATTACTGTTTTTTTAAACACAGTGATACAATAACAATTAATTTTCTTCAGAGAATTTGATTAAAATGTTCCCATTAATCTTTATTTTATTCACAGAGCGGTCAGTATGCAGTCTGACTGCATGTCTCACAGCTTTTTGTCCTCTGAGCAGATTCAGGTTCAGCTCCTTCGTGCCGTATAGTAGGTTTCAGTTGACTTACCTGTATTTGTGTGTCCAGGTGGCAGCGTGACCGGAGCTGTGTTTAACCCAGCGCTGGCCTTCTCCACACAGTTCCCCTGCAGCGGACACTCTTTCCTGGAGTACTGCGTGGTGTACTGGCTGGGCCCGCTGCTCGGTGAGACTCTCAGACGCTCATTTCAAATTTTAAATTGGTTAACGTCCCGACATCCAGGGTTAAGGGTGTGTTTGGGGTCTGGATTGAATTGTACCTTTTGGGAATAACAAAAAGCTGGAGGGACCCGTTTAGCGAGGGAAACAGGGTCATTATACAGAGGAGAGCTTTCTAAACAGACCTGTGTGAGCTTATCACACTCGTACTGTTTGTTTTACATGTGACAGATATTCTGAAAAGCTTTTATTGCAATTAATGATGGGTTTCAATCATTTTTATGCAAGAATGAGTAACCATGCTGGGATGTAGAAGCTGCTCGGCTGACAGCTCTTTGGGAATCAGTTTTTTTGGTGCAACAATATTATTTTATGCTGACAAACTGTGTTAGACATTTTTCATGGACTCGAGTAAAGAAATGGGAACAAATGATGTGTTATTGTGAGAGTCTGCCAGTGACAGAGCCTACAGATACAGATGAAAGTTGGTTCTTTGCTGAGTCGTCTGCTCTGTGCAGACACAACGCTGGCTCATCCCTGAGTCAGGAGCCTCTTTATGCTTCAGTGGATCAGAGTGCAGTGGCTTAACTAACGGGTTCAAGAGCTGGAATGAAAATGAAAAAGCAGCTAAAGTCCACAGAAAACCTTTGAATGACCTTCAGAAAGCTGGAGAAGAAAGAAAGCCTTGGAAGTAAAATGTAAAGAAACAATGCGAGTGTACTTCACCACAGTATAGATGACCCAGTAACCCCATGATACTTCAGTCTAAAACACATTTTTACAGCTGTTTTTCTTCCTTTGTGGCTTCAGGTTCAAACTAAATCTGAACAAACAGTTTTCGGAGACATGGAATGTGTGGAGTTTGCATGTTCTCCCCGTGTCTGCGCGGGTTCTCGGGGTTCCTCCCACAGTCCAAAGACATGCAGTTTCTGGGGTTAGGTTAATTGATCACTCTAAATTGCCCATAGGTGTGAATGGTTGTCTGTCTCTCGGTGTTAGCCCTGCAACAGGCTGGTGACATGTACAGGTGTACCCTGCTTCTCACCCTATGACAGCTGGGGTAGGCTCCACCCTGCCGTAACCCTGAAAAGACTAAGTGGAAGAGGATGGATGGATGGAATATTTCAAATATTTTTTAGAGAAACACCCAAAGTACAGATGAGCCTAATTATGGAATAATCACCAGCAGATTACATTAAAGTCAAAGCCTGTAATGTAAAGAACAAAGAAATATTTCCAGGACAAATTCATGGCTAAACGTGTCACAGCGGCACATGGAAATAAACAGCCGGGGTCATAATTGACCCCACATGGTCATGTGACTCACCTATAGTGATTCTGATTGGTGAAAGCACTCCTGACAGCACACGTGATGCAACTGACGCTTCAAAATTGTGGTCATATTAGTGACATTATCACGCCTTCTAAAGCCTCCTCAGACCCGAGCTCCTGTTTGTGATGGATTTTTAATTTCTCCTAGATATTTGTGATTAGATGGACCTGATCTGTATAAAAATTAAACTTCCTCTTTGTGCAGGAAGTTGTATTTTGTTACATGGTTGTTACATACGTTTATGGAAAAAAAATGTCCTCAGATGTGGACAACGGGATTATTTTATAACATAACACAACTAAAACAACACAACTTAAAGTATGAAACACTATTGAGCAGAATAAAGTATAAGGTGCAGCAAAGCCAAGATGTAATGTCCCCATATGTGGACGCAGGGTCTCAGGATGTTAAAAAAAAACCCTGAAACACACAAAAGTAGCAACAGTGTTTCACAAACTGAGCCCGGGGTTTTCCGTCTCCAAGCGTGTGTCCTTTGGATCAAACGGACGTTTTATAAATGAAACTCTGAAATAAGGGGGAAATAATATTGCTTCAACATAAAGATGGAAACATTGTCATAACTCAGGTTTCCAGGTTTAAACATAAATTTGCTGCTCTGCAAGCTGATGAAAAGTCAGAGGAGAACAAACAGATCATGGATATAAGTGAAGGTCTCTCATGTTTCTACCTTTTCTTTGTCCGCTTACACAAAACCCTGAAATAAATAAATCGTGTATATAGACCCATGATGGTGATGTGCACAGTCACATTTTCGTGTGTGTCTCTGGCAGCGGGTCACGTTCAAAGTGTTGACACAAATCAGATAAGCTGCTTAAATCTTAAAATCTCATGACTCATTTGTTTGGAGCAGAAAGACAAATGCGCGAGCGAGAACCTGAAAATACCTCAGTTAGAATAAATCACACAGCTGTGGTCTCTGGGTTCATGCTGTGTGTTGGTGTTTCAGGCCTGAGACACTTTCCATTTCATGACACGCTGCTCAGAGACTTAAAGGAGCACTTAAACCATGCATCACATGGTGCTGAACGACACTCTGAGGCCTGAGTCACAGCAGCTAATCACTCGCCTCATGACGTGTCCCAGTACTGTGTATGGCCCCGGCATGAGGAGGAACCCAGGGCACACAGCCCCAGCATGGGGATTTCATCGCAGTAGATAACAGCAGCCAGGGTACTGCTGGCTGTCAGGTGGAGGTCCATGCAACCCTCCAAGGATGTGCCTCCCTAGAACATCACTGACCCACTGCTGGACTGGTTGTGCTAAATGATACTGCAGCCAGCACATTGTTGGCCATGACATCTCCAGACTCCCTCATCTGCTCTCATCTGTGACGAGAACAGGGCAGCAGTAGAGGACCTGCCAGCTCTGCCGTTCTCAGGCTCATGCCCATCGAGCTGCATCATGCTGGGCTGGGCTAAAGGACATCTGCCCCCCCCCCTCATCATGGAGTCTGTTTCTGACAGTAGCCTGCTGGATGTCATTTTGTAGGGCTCGTAGTTTTTCTCTCGTTTGTGCTTGAAACAGATACCGGTCCTGCTGCTGGGTCGATGCCCTTCTAACGGCAAGGCTCCTGCACCTCCTCCACCCTCTTGAGCTTGTGCTGTGGGTCCCAGGGACTCTTGGCACATTTGCCATCCTGGAGGAGCTGGACTGCCTGTGCAACCTGAATGGGCTGCAGGTACTGTCTCATGCTAGCTGCAGTGACAGTGACACCAACAAAAAATCAAAGCAGAGAAAATTCAGTGAGAAAGCACAAAGAGAGCGCAGCGGTCTGTGGCCACCACCTTCTTTGGGAGCGATCTTCAGTGTAACTGGAGCTGAAATGGATCCAAAATGGTTTCTGCTTCCAAACTGGACAGATTGATATCTCTGAAGTTTAACTGGCTCTGTGTTCCACTGGGAGGACTTATCTTCATGTATCTGAGCACTGTACGTTGTTCACGAGTAACAGCTTAACTGCCTCATTCATTCTTATTGTCTCCTGCAGAGAACAGTTTGTCTCTAAATGTTTTCCCTCTGCATCGCGGCTCTTCCAGGTATGATGAGCTCGGTGCTGCTGCTGGACAAACTCGTCCCTGCGCTGTCAGGAAAACCGTCTCCGCTCCATCTGCCCGCGGAGAGCAAGAAGAAGGCGTGAGCGCCGCTCTTTACATGGACACGTTGTTTCTGACAGCTGAGAGGACACAGAAGAACATCATGAATGCACTTTGATGGAGAGAAGCACATCTACGAAGACAAACACAACATTAACTTTTAAACCATCAAATTTAGACTAATTTTTCCTTTCAAGCTTTTAACTTTTCCATTTTTAATCCTCAGTCAGCACTCACCTTTTTAAAATCACACACACACACTGTCCTGTAAACAAGTATTACACAATAACACTGAGCCAGGTCTTATAAATCATTTATTTAAGCGAATACATGGAAAGCGGAGGATGTGATGTAGGATATTATGAGGTGTCTTTAAAGAAAGCATGTGCATATTTTAGTCATGTTATTGTCTAATATGACTCCTGAGCCATGCACACTGTAGGAGTGTACTGCACACATGTAATTAGTGCCTTTGTGCGCTCTGTAAGGATTGTAAATGCAAATTAAACTGTGTAATCAGTGCTGGTTGGTTGGTTCTTTGACCCTGGGAGGGTTGAATGTATTCAGTGAAGCCATATAAAATGTTACATTTCACCCCCCCCCAAAAAAAAAAACACCTGGAACTTTGTAACTGAATAAGTACAGAAAGCTTCAGGGCTGAAACAGTTAAACTGTTAGAAACTGCAACCAGATCAGTTTGAGACCAAATCCAACGTGAAGATGTTCTTCTCTTCAGCTACACTTTATATAAATAGTTTATATGAACACCACCACCACCCGCTGTCACAACAATGTGGTCTGTTTAAAGCATTTTGTTGCGCTCACAAGGCACCTCAGCTTTTTAGTGGACACCCCCACAGGCTCACAATCAGATTACAGTGGGTATGGAAAGTATTCAGACCCCCTTTAAAGGGGGTCTGAATACTTTCCATACCCACTGTATTTCCTTGTGTTACTGTCATACAGCTGCTCATGTCTGTGAAAGGTGCTTCATAACTTTACTATTCTCCTTAAAAACCATGCAAAGATGCTCCGAAGAGCCTTTGAGGTCGTCTAAAACACGAGTGAAGATAAAAACTTGTGACCTCTCTGAAATATAAAGAGAGCACGGCCGTCAGGAAGGAGGAAGCAATCAAACTGATACAAAAACTATTTGTTTATTGACAAATACAAACACACCCACTGTCCTCAGCAGAAACATCAAATATTAAATTGATCTTCAGGTACAAAACAAACACAAACTGAGTGTTGGTGTTTCAAACGCAGGGTCAGCAGGACAAACGCCTGCATGCATGTTCGTACGACCTTTATCGAAGAATGAACAGGAAGCAGAGCAGATGGAGCACGCTCCGTAAGACTGCAGAGAGGAGAAAAGGTTTGACAGAGAAAGAGCTTTAAACAAGTGCTGCTGCCTTCGTCTTCAATCCCACGATGCAACACTGCTGCTGTGACTGGCTGCAGAGATGATTTCCATCTACAAAGTCAGAAAACACATGAACAATGAGACACCAGCTCTGTCAGTTATTGCAGGGAAACAGGAAACCGTGTTTAACTTCCACTGATTCAGGATCTGCACTCTGACCCCAACGACTGTCACATGATCGTTTGCAGCCATTAAACTTGCTTATTTTTGAACCATGATGTAAATTAATTCTGATGTTAGCAGTAATCAGGACATAAAGACTGCATGTATAGAATCACCGGCCAAATCTGATTAAAAACATCTAAAATGAGCCAACTGTGCCCCTCTCCTACCCCATCTTTACTCCGTCAGACTCACTGAGAGCCGGAGCTGCTCCTCTCTTTAATGACACACTGATACCTACCAGTGCTCCACGTCGGCATCGTCAAACTGACCGGCCTCCATCACTGCTGCATCCACCTCCATGCCATCTGCCCACAGTAACACATTCACACACTTAAATTTCACTGCAGACTTCACACATTTTGAAAGAAATGTGACATATTTGTATTTCCTGTATGTAAAGACAGAAGCTCAGGGCACAGCAGTCAGTGGAGCTCGTTCCTCAGCTTGTTTTAAGAAAAACGAGCTCACTGGCAAGTTTTAGTCTGTTGATGACTGTGTGGGGGTGGGGGTGGGTCACAGACTTACTACACTATTTAAATCTTACCGGATCATTTTACTAAAGCTTAAAGTTTGAGCCCTGCCTGCTCAGGTGTGCCACGCAGGTGAAGCCGCTAGCCGTCTACCTGGCTTCACCTCCATTAACTGAGTTGGACCTCCCCCCTGCTCTGTTTGTGCTGCTGGGGTCACGTCTGGCTCCAAAGTAGTAAAGGCGCTAACACTGAGGCTATCAAAAAGGATGATGCACAGGTGGCTGCGTACAGGCTACCATCACTGCTGCGAGCTTACTGGCTAGTAGATCCTCATTAGAGGCTGAGTGGTCAGAGGTGGCGGGGGTCTGGTTCCTGGTGTGCAGACTGAAGGTGAGGAGGCAGATTTACCTGTGACTAGAATTACATTAGAATCCTGGTTCTTTGCCAGGTAAGAAGCAGACCCACCTACAACACAGACTGGATGAATCAGCCTTCCTGAGAAGCATCTGAGCAGCAGCTACAGTGACTTCACCTTCCTTGAACCTTTTAGTCTCAGCTGGGATATGTGTCGTTTCCCTGACATCAGTCTTCCCTGTGTGCCATGATTTAACACTAAAAGCTAGAATCAACTGCAAAAGTAAAACACAAAGAGCTCAGGCTGAGATTTGTGCGACTCAGACCTTCAAATTCGGCTTTCGTTTCCTCGGTTCGGACTCCAGCCATGTGGTACTGCTGAGCCACCGACTGGGCCAACATCCCCTCCAGCCTCTCCAGCGTGGCCTGGCCCTCCTGCGTGAGCGCCGACAGACCCTCGTCGCAGGTGTAGAAGCTCGGGATGTCAGCGTGACCGTGCTCTAAGCAGGTGGAGGTGAGACACAGACAACAGCAGCAGGTTTTTAAATCCTCAGGCTGGATGACATCATCTATATGGACAAGGTAAGTTCACCGAGCGGCACGAGGATGTGCAGAGAAGTACTCAGACTTAACTACGATAAAGTATATACACACAGGTTATATAATCAAAATATATAAGTACCTGAAGTTAAAGGACTCTTTTCATAATCATGTTATTAAATCATTACTGATTTACTGATGAGCAATTATTATACATCAGTAGGCTTATCTATAATACCAATCTGATTAAATATGTAACTAAAGCTTTAAGATGAATGGTATGCCATACATGCTGCAATAATTGCTTCCAACATGTAAAAGCATAACATGCAAATACTTAAAGTACAATTAAACCTGAGTAAATGTACTCAGTTACACTCCTACCAGTCCTAGCCATGGGCTAATGATGCCACCCCATGCCCCCCTACTAGACTCAGCCCTGGGCACAGGGTCCCACCTTTCCTTTCCTTTCATAGCTTCCTGTGTAACAGATCCAGGTGATCAGGAGCGTGTGGTCTGTACTTTGTGGTGCTTTGGTGTGACAGCTGCCACAAACAGAGAGAATTTACAAAAAGGAACGAAGCTAAAGAGAAAAGCCTCTGATCCTGCAGGAGGTCAGACTCCAGCTCCACCGTCTTAGATGGCACTGGGCAAGTGTGGGAACTGGAGGCTCACTTCGACCAGAATCTGCAGCAGGTGGAGACCAGGGTCATTATCGTTAACAAAAACGAACGACGGAACGAAAACTGAAATTGAGAAAACATTTTCTTGAACTGAAATAAATAAAAACTAAAATTAAAAGGAAAAAAGGATCACTAATCCTCACTGCCACAACCCAAATGAATCAATCTGTGGGAAACTCTGTGCACGACCTTTGACCTGCGCATGCAGTGTTTTCATCATACCTCAGTATAATATCAGAGTGTGACAGATGTTCTGAACAACACAGGCTGACTGCATGAAGGTGTTTCCTCTCCTTTAATCTTACCTGCCTCTGCAGTCAGTCCAGATCCCAGTCCAGGAAGGGGACGGCGAAGGCCAGAAGGAGAGAAGAAGAAAACTTTTACATTCAGTCCAAACAACACAGCTGTATGAGGTAAAAAGTCTGCACTGGGCCTGTTTGCTTATCCTTATTTCTGGTCATATATACAGTTACAATGTGGTGGGGGGGTCATATTAAACAGCCAAATGTGCAAATAATGAGGTCAGCATATTAACAAGTACTCCTTGTGAGGATTACTTACAAGATTACTTTATATCCCAGGTCTGTATAATCTCAAAAGGAGACATCCCCAATATGGCTACTCAAACCTTCTGTTTGTCAGACACAGCTAATCAGAAGGAAGCAGGCTTAAATGGGCGGAGGATGGAGGACGAACCGAGGCGCTGCCAACAAAAGGGGCACCAACTGTATGAGGCAGGTGGTCATAATGTTGTGCCTGATCAGTGTATGTATATCTGAAGAGTTTGGAGAACCTTTCAAAATGTGAGCGATTTGGATCCAACACAAAGACAGTCTGACTGTAAACAGTGTAGAAGTTTGGTCTGTTAGAAACTTTGAGAGCAGCTTCAATGATCTGATCATTGTGTTCCACATCACTGTTTGAATGGGAGGAGCGCTTTGCTGTTTTCTTTGAGCCAGCGAGACCACACACGGTCAGAACGGGACTCCTCCCAGGAAAATGTGTGCTTGAGAAGACAATCCCAAAGTTAAATTGGGGAAGTTTCTCATTTTTTGGGGCCATTTGGAGCCACGTGCATTCTGCATCTTTGTCTTCGTGTTTTGCCTCACCGGCTTCCTCCACGTCGTACTCCTCTCCTTCGAAGTCGTTGTCAGAGTCCTCATCCTCGGGGTCGGGATGCAGCGCCTGGCACTCGCACATTGCCGAGAACATGGACTCCACTGCATGCAAAACACACAAACCAACAAGTTTGATGCTACACTACCTCCTGCTGTCATTTCAATGTCACAGTAACCAATCAGATGGTTCTGTAGGCGGGACACTGCACTGGACCACTGAGAGAGAACAGCGTCTCTCTGCAGAGGGAATACATTTTTATCTAGAAAAAATAAATAAACCAATTTTACCAAATACCACAACTCATAAAAATGCTAAATACTGGCCCCGATTACAGGCCAGACTAATAACTGCACTAAATAAACCATATGCTACGAAGTTTCTTCCTCAGTCTGCTCCTCATCCTCAACCAAGTCACTCACATGACGCCTTGTCACTGGGCACAAATCGAATTTCTGTGATCGCCCCTTCTTCATCATCATCGCCCCCATCACTGCTGCCGTCATCGTCTTCATCATCGTCTCCTCTCTCTGCCATTTCTGCCTCGCTTTCATCTGTGAGGAAACACGAGAACCCGGCTGTGACCAACAAACAGTTTCAGTATTACACAACAGCTTCAACCACCCCAAAGACTGAAGACCGCACGATAAACAAATAAAAAAATAAGCATCGCCTTCGCCTCACTGTTGAGTTTGCCGTTGACCATGATGTAGAGGTGTTCCTGTGGGTACGCGCTGACGTCTCTGGAGATGGCGTGCAGACCAATGGAGGGATACTCCAGAGAGAAACCCAATCCTGAGCTGTCAAACCACGACAGGCGCCTGACACAAAGAAAATGGGCTGTTTTGATCTGCAGCTGTGTCACATTATGGTTAAAATTCTCACAAGCTTGTTATCTGAGAGTCAAGTAACAGCCTGTGATGGCTACAACAGACCATTACTTTAGCATATGTAAAACCTACAGTCAGGTAAGTGCAATCACTGCGACTGCTCTGTGTTTCTGATGCAATTATAATCCATTAAAGGTGCTTGGTAATGAGGGAACATGGAACCCACTGCAGCAGCATGGGAGTTCCATAACGAGGACCAAAACAGACTTTACACACAAGGTTTCCTATTATGATCAGCTTATTACTGCTTTTTGTATTTCTGAACTTTTGTCAGGTTAAGAAAAAAAATGCACAGCCTATTATCATCATGATAATAAAGAAGAAAGAGAATAGAAAAGAACAGAAAAATATGGGGAAAAAGGGAAAGAAAATAAGCATAAATAAAAAGTACATAAATAAGGAACAGAAAAAATAAATAGGAAATTAAATAAGAAAAGAAAGAAAATTAAGGAATTAAAGCTGCCTTTGAATATTACCGCGTATGAGGCCTGATCAGGTTTATGTACAGGTACAACACAGAAAACTGCACATAAACAATAAACTAAGCCTCTATTTATTGCTGGCTTTAAGCGAGGAATTGCGTTTCCGTGTATTATTTTGAAAGAGTCTGCTCAGGAAGTGCTTGCAGCGCGTGGAGCCGACGTTTGTTCCCGTATCGATTATGTCAATTGATGTGATTTCCAATAAAGTGCGCGTGAAAGCCTGACAGGAAACCCATTAAGCACGAGCCTGACCCCCAGACCCGCGAGCCACAGAGCAAAACACGCGCCACGTGCACCACTTACGTTTCTGCGACGTAGAGCGTGCCGCAGCCGAGCCGCTGGCCGTCCATCACCGCCGTGGTCTCGGCTTGCGCATGTCTCACTCCCTCGGTGGGAGGATGGAGGTTTTTCAGTAACACCATAGTCCTCGGTCCGCTGTGACGGGAAGGAACCAGAAACCGGTGAAAACGCGGAGCTGCGTGGCCTATTTCGCGCCACAAAGCCGGCTAATTTATCCCGGGATAACTTCACGGCGCTGAATCAGTGTTCAGCAGCTGGAGGCGGGAAAACGGCGGCCGCGATATAACGCTTCTTGTCCCGGATTAGCAGCACCAGGACCAGATTGTTTTCCGTGCGAACGCAGGCGTGACAAACACTGAAGTTAACGTGATGTTACGCTGAAGTATCGCGACAACACAGAACTTCTAACGAGAACTCCCAGGGTACGTTCCAAAAGCCCCTCCTATCTCCTTTCCCTAACCGCTTTTCTTTGACTCAATGAAAGGCGGGTTGGAGAACTGATAAGGGCTTAGGAAACGAGAAGAATCCGAACGAGCTTACACCAATCTCCTTAACGCAGGACGTCCGCCGTGTTGAAACTACAATGATGGAAGATGGACTACATACTGCGCATCAACTGCTGTAACCGGGGGCGGGCTGGGGTTGAAATTCAGCACAGGGAGCTTGGTTTGGAGAGGCCTTTTATCCGATCGTACACCGAACAAACCATACATTTAAAACAAGAGAACTTTATTTGCAGTATAACAACACTATGTTTTTTCAGCAGCATTAAAACAACTGTGTGTGTATTTAATGACAAAGTGACAAAATACGTATTCGTTCCATTATGAAAGCAGGCATTCTTACTTTTGTATAATATTTTAATCAAACTTTCAATTTATATATATATATATATATATATATATATATATATATATATATATATATATATATATATATATATATATTTATATATATATTATACAGAGTGGAGTGAAATCTGAGCAGCAAAGGGGGAAAAAAAGATGCCCCCCCCCAAGCTGGTGTTACGCCCTTCTTGCCCATCACCAGGTGATGGATATGAAAAGTTTTATTCTGTTGAATATCTGTAAGCATCATCATCCTGTTTTCGGCCTCATATTAAGGTCAAAATGCTGATTAATTGTTTGAAATCAAAGTTGAGGAGCTCTAATCCAGTTTCCTGACACACTCTAAACCCTGCACTGAAATATGAGGACTGTGGTTATTAAAGATCAAAGTCAGCATGGAGACAATCAGAGAAGAGCAGCCAAACACAGCCTGTTAGATCAGATTCTGATTTACTGATTTCAGAAAGGTTTCCTCACTAAACTGGAGAACAGAAAACAGCAGTAAGGTCCACAGGATGAAGCGTCTGCTGCATCACACATTAATGTTTCAGACTGCCACAACAGGACAGTCTGAAAACAAAATACATTTTCCAAGAGATCTGATAACGATTCACACGTGAATGAATAACTGATCCATTTAAACTGCTTTCTAACATTTATGACCGATCGAACTGATCACTGACTGATAAATCAGAAGAATGTTAGAAGTTATCCTCTGACAGCACTGACAGATACATCAATAATACATGGATAAAATGCAAAATAATCACAGTCATTATATCTGAAATAAAATACGAGCACAAATAAACAGGACATGAGTCAAAGGATGGAACAGATCAAAGAGGTAAACTATAAACACAGGCCGAGCCGTCCAATCAGGTCAGAGTGCAGCTGGATATTTGTAACAATATTTTTGTTTATGTTTTGAAGCCACCACTCATAGGTGTCATTATTGTTTTATAAATTGAAATTATATTAATATAAAGACTCTTAAATTGTTTTAATTTCTCAGTAAGTAAAATTAAAAAATAAAAATTAATGGAAAATAATTGAAAACTTTGTTCATATGCAACAACTACACCATCACCTCCACCAATAATAATAATAATGATGGTGGTGATGATTATGATGATGATGATGATGACCATGAGAGCCGCTCTCCTCTCCTGGTTCTCTGGATCACACAGACCACAGCAGCACCAAGCATCACCTGCAGGCCGCTGAGCAGGATCCACCTGACCGTGTAGAAGGTGGAGTAGACCCCAAAGGGCTCTCTGTAGATGAGAATAGTCTTTGCTGCTGACACACAGAGATCATCTGACTCTAACTGAGCACACCAGTACTCTCCTGCATCTTCCAGGGAGACATTAGAGATTACCAGGGTATCGTTGGAAACGATCATTCTGCTTTGGTGTTCAATAAGCTCACTAACTTCAGTGACTTTGGCTTCTGTTTGCATTGACTTTAAGAACCAGCTGGGCATAGAAAACCATATAATCTTAGTCATGCATCTGACAGTGACGTTCTCTCCCTCTGAGAAGACCTCCACTGCAGGTGGACCCACTTTGGGGCACACCACAAACCAGTACCACTGTTTAATGGTTCGACCTGCACAGTGGTACCAACCTGAGTCATTTAGCATCAGTGATGGAAACAGCAGCGAGCAATTTTGACCAACTTCTTGAAAAGATTTGGAGCGACTTTCCCACCTCCACCAAAGTGGGGGCTGTGCATTAATGACATCAGTGCAGGGACACTGCAGCACAGCTGGCTCTCCCACTGAGCCATAGACTGTCTTTGCTGCTTTGGTCAAATGTACAGAATGGCTGCTCACACACTGCTGCTGGTCCTTCAGCAGGCAGATGTAAAATGTTTGGAGTGAGTCGAATACATGAAGAAGTGATGTGTTCTTCACCTCCAGGAAGCTTTCCTTTAAATGGTCCACCTTCAAAGTTGTGCTATCATTTAAAACTTTCAGCTGTATGTCTTTGTCATATGTAAAGTCGTATTTGATCCACTGGGCCATCAGATTCTCACCTGCTCCTTTACATTGTACCTCCACTGTTGCTTCATGTCTTGTAATCTGAGGTGTTTCCTTACTTACTGTGTTACACACAGTCAGGCTGGTGTTCCTCTCATACGTCACTTTGCCCTCAGACCAGCACACATCTCGGTACAGGCCGGAGTCCGAGTGGGTCAGCTTGTGGAGAGTAACTGAAGCAGCACCCTGTGATGTCACAGAAACTGAGAGTCGTCCTGTCCAATCTTCATGTACTGTGAAGTTTCTGCTCCAGCGGTCAGAGATGTTCAATAGGACCAGACTGTCTTCACCAACAAGTTTGGAGGTTACGCAGGAGCTGCTTCGATTCGGGAACTCGGATTCCAAAGAGCCTCCTTCCTGCATCACGACGATCAGTTCTTCTGCATGAATGATGCTGATGAGCGTGAACAGCGCGGAGAGGCAGAGCTGCGTGATTGCAGCCATCCTGCTCAGAGGTCTCCTCCTGAGTGTGGTACAAACATCGACGCTGCTCGCTTCATAAGCTTCCTGATTGTGGTTGGAGGAGGAACGTGACCTCTTTATCACATCATCAAGGAACACTTTGAAGCACCGGGCTCGGTGTCAGGCGGTCTGTCTGCCTTACGTGTGGATGTTACAAAACTTTTTAGTAAAAGACTAAAAGCAAAAATAGATCAAATATAAAAACATAGGTAAAGAAGAGTAACATTGTACGAGAGAGAGAGAGCTCTAAATCTAAAAGGTTCTAAATCTGAGAGAACCTGATCCTGAAAGTGAACTCCTGGGACTCAGCAAGGAATCAGGGAGGGTTGTTCCAAATAAGCTCAATTAAATCTGAAAACAGGTTCCCCCTCAGGATCAGCTGATTTCTTTCTGCAGTAACTGTGGGGTATTTAAAGAAGCCACACAAAATGTTACCTTCATATTATGAATGTTGGAGAAATCTTGTACTTTTTCATGTGCATTATTTTTTTATGGAGCAAAGCTGCACCATGTTCACATCTATGATGCACAGTGGCAGAAAGCAGTGTTGGTAATCTGGATGTTGGAGTTGTTTTTTCATCATTCACTGCTGAAAACCTCAAAAAGTGCATCTTCAGTAAACCTTCAAGGCTCATATCACCATGTGGGAGAGGCGGCTGCTCAAAACACATTATAGCATATGAAAGGTCTCCTTTTGATCCCAGGATCAAAACTATTTTCTGATATTGTCACATTTCTTATTAAAAATTGTATATAGGCTTGCTTTTACTGACTGAGCATCCAAAAATTGCAGATAGAGAATATCTAATCTGTTTGCTTAAGAGTGGAAAAAAGTATGAAGATTAGTGTGACAGTTTTAATCAGATTGTCTGAAATAAAAGTAAAAAAAAAAAAAATCGTTCTAATTTCTCAGTATTCACTTATCAGCATTTAGTCGTGTGTCTAAAAAACCAGATACTGTAAGAGATGTAATCTATTACTCTTCATGTGACTTCCTAAGAAAGAAGGAGTCTCTGAGATGTACTAATAGTGCAGTGCTTTCTTTGTTGGTGAAGGATGGGGCGGTCTGAGGCAGATTAAACCAGTCCAAGTTGTTTCTGGTCTTATTTCTCTTTTCATTTCACAAACTGAATGGTAGGGCACGGGGCGTTCAATACTGTTGACCATAATATTTTATTACAGATAATTATGGAGTTCCACAGGGTTCTGTGCTAGGACCAATTTCATTTACATTATACATGCTTCCCTTATTCAGTATTATTAGAACGCATTGCATACTTTTTTCATTGTTATGCAGATGATACTCAGCTTTATCTGTCCATGAAGTCAGAAGACACACATCAATTAGTTAAACTGCAGGAATGTCTAAAAGACATATAGGCCTGGATGACCTCTAATTTCCTGCTTCTAAATTCAGATCAGATAAAACTGAAGTTCTTGTACTCGGCCCCACAAATCTTAGAAACATGGTGTCTAACCAGATACTTACTCCGGATGGCATTACTTTGGCCTCCAGTAACACTGTGAGAAATCCTGGAGTCATTTTTGACCAGGATATGTCCTTCAGTGCACATATTAGACAAATATGTAGGACCGCATTTTTGCATTTGCGCAATGTTTCTAAAATTAGAAAAATCCTTTCTCCTGAGTGATGCTGAAAAGTTAATTCATGCATTTATTACTTCTAGACTGGACTAATTTATTATTATCAGGCTGTCCTAAAAGCTCCCTGAAAAGCCTTCAGCTGATCCAAAATGCTGCAGCTAGAGTACTGACAGGGACTAGACAGAGAGAGCAGATTTCTCCCATATCGGCTTCTCTTCATTGGCTCCCTGTTAAATCTAGAGTAGAATTTAAAATCCTTCTCCTGACATACAAGGTCTTGAATCACAGCTTGCTAATTCATATATATATATATATATATATATATATATATATATATATATATATATATATATATATATATATATATATATATATATATATATATATATATGAATTAGCAAGCTGTGATAGAATAGTAACGACATCAAATAATGTTTAAGTCGTATTTGGAGTTTTATAACGGTGCACCCAGCCTGAGCCTGAGCCTATGCACTCCCCGGTAAACTGCTAATATGCAGAACGGACCTTTGGACCCATCCTGCACGGATGGTTTCTGGTCAGCTGTGCGCAGGCTTGGTTTATGTCTCGAGGTTTTCTGGCGTCATACTGAATTAGCACACCTGTGTGCGCGCTTGGCGTGTGCGCTCTCTCACGGAGGACCGGTGTAAATATTGTCGTGTGCGTACTGCTAAAATAATGTTTGTAATAGCATAATCTTTCTGTGTGTTTGCTGTTTTTTGGTGTCTGTGTGCAGAGGGACACTTTGATTCATTAGGGTTAGACGCCTCAAACTTTCTGAGCTGTGATGTTATGTTGTTGTGTTCTCTTTTAAAAGACATTTTTAATGACAGTTTGTACCCTGGTAGGGAATAAAAGTCACTTTGCCAAAAACTGACTGCAGCTTTGACAGAAATGTTGTTTCTCGCTCAAAATGACCTGATATCATTCATGAGAGATATGTCTGACACGTTTCACGGATTATAGGTCAACAAGTCATTTTTTGGCAAATACCGGAAATCACTTTTTGGCAGGCAGTTTTTGGCACAGCACCGGCCCGGGGACGCGGAGGACACGGTTGCCTGTGCAGTGGTGGAATCGATGTGTTGAAGAAGCTGATGAATATAACTAATAAAACTGTTGTTTATGAACAACGTGGCTGTTTTTTTTATGGCAGGAGTGCGGCTCAGTCCGCTCTGAGGTTTCAGTTTCTATTCTCCTCTCGCTTGTGTGGGAGGCGCAGACCGACCCACAGACGCGGACCGTCGGCCACCCTCGTGAAGAAATCCGCTGATGTGTTCCTGACCCAAGATCCACAACCGCATCCTCAGAGGCGCTCAGATGACCTGTAAGTTTGTGATTAATCGGATTAATCAGGGAGCTGATTGTTACTAAAAGAGAAGGAATGAGGAAGCAATACGTAACTGAACGAATACATAACACA
>JAMQGT020005122.1:0-15453 GCA_024447675.2 Pterophyllum scalare
TGCTTTTATGTGGCACCTCGTTCAGTTACGTATTGCTGCAAAGTTTTAAATGTGTTCTCTTAAGCCGCGTTAAACATCATTATTACAGGAAAATGTCAGAAGAGGCTCTGACTGCACCCAACGGACGTTCTGAGAACACGATCTTGTTAGTAAAAGCATTAAATGAGTTCCACAGTCAGAGTAAAATGTCACGACTGCAATGCATGAGGTTTGAAATAACTTCAAGTTGCACTGAAAGCAATCACCGAGGGGAAAAATGACTCCAGTAGCGCACCTGGTTTGTGTAGCCATCACACAAAGAGGAGTGAGGAGGACATTGCTGTGGAGCAATGTTGCTCTTATGTGGGTAAACCATCATCTCTTTTTTTATTTTATATATTTCAGTAACAGCAGTCAGTGAAATGATTGAGTTTTTGAACAAAGATCTTCAGGGACACTGCGGCAAGGTCAGGACCGGCACTGGGAAAGACAGTCGGCGCTCCGAGGCTCCGGCTTCTTTTTGTCCTCGCAGCTAAAACACGGCGTGCACACAGAAAAGTGACACACAAGATAGAAAGAGAAGAAAAAGGGAGCCATGTTGTCACATGGTGTTTTGCAGCATAAGCGATGAAAATGTTAATGTAACCAGAGCCGCTGTAAGACAAAGGCAGAGAATCCTGCACTGAAATATGTCGCACAGTTCTGTAAGACGAAAGACAGAATTTTAACTTCCAGGTTTTTAAAAATGCATCTTAAAACTTTGTTGGGGGGGCAACATAAACTCTTCAAGCAGTTATATCAAAACATAACATTAATAACGAATAAAGATATGGTTCCTTACACCACCCTCCCATTTACCTGGGCTCGTGACCCCTGAGACTGTGTGTCACCTCCTGGCACAAAATATATGGATGTGTTGTTAAAATGTGACTTGTAGTTTAAAGTGTTTTGAGTCAATAAGGCCACTTTTCATAAAAAGGTAGAAAACGATTACATTCGTAGACAACACCCCAATTATAACTCGTGTCTGTGAGGTTAAGTGCAGAGTTTGTTAGCGGCCAAGTTAGCAAGGTTGCTGTCTTAAAAAGTACTGTAGCAGCTGAACAGATTAATAACTCAGCTTACAGAACGTGTTGTCAGCTTTTCTTAAATTCTTGAATGTTAAAATCTGTAGTTCTCAGTGGCATTGGCAGAAAAGAGGCAGTGTTGACATGAAACCTTAAATCAATAGAGCTTTTATTTTATTTCATTAATTATTCTTACAGAAATAAGGGAAGGGCCTCATTGCACTAGTTTTAATGTTAACTTCCTTACAGTTAACATTAACACTGCTGTTAGAAGACTCTCTGTGGTAAGATGACCTGGTTGCTAACACCAGGCAGGTTTCTTGCAGACAGATGACTATAATGACACTCAAGTAAGTGTGGTCGATCTAAGCGTGTATTCCCCACGCACCGGCTCAAATGACCAGTCAGATACACTATTGTCTATTCAAACAAGGACCTTAATTGTTCCCTTCAGGCTAATGACTCATCCCACCTTGGATCCCCCGTGCTCTGCTTCCTCCCAGGTTAACTATGGAAGCACTGAGTCTGCAGGGCACTGTGATGAAAACACATCATCACCAAGGTAATGGGAAGCCCTGTGTTTAACATGGGTCTCCAGCAACCCCTAATGGATGCTGCTGTTAAGTGCTTAACAGATACCGGTTTCCACAGACTGTGAAATGAGACGCCGTGACTGCAGCAGAATCACGTTATGGGCTTTTCCAGTGTGATGGTTTGCAGTCTCAGTTTCAATTTAGGGCATTTTTGATTAGATTTTGCTCTTGACACTGACAACCCCTTTAAGGTTTATATGGGTAGGGCTGAGTTTTGTTGTCCACAAACTCATATATTCATTTTAGCACCAGTAGGTAGAAATTACACCCCTAATGTAAGAGTTTAACACAATCTCTCATGTTGCCACCTGTACAAGTATGATAGGGAACCATCTGGGAACAAACTAGGAACTTCCTGTTTCCTGGCCGCCTTAATGCAGCCCCTCAGTTACCCATACTAAATCTTTCTTCTGATTGGCTGCCCCTCATAAACTGAGGGTTTGAACAGCAGGTGGGTGGGGCTGCTCTGTTTCCTGCCATGACTACATTAGTGCTATCCATGCTTACTGATGTCATATACAGCCAAGAGTATAAAAGGCTGTGGATAAAGTCTGGCTCAGAATAATTACTCATAAATACATTTTCTTCTATTGTTTGAGAGCAGCTACAATAAAACTTTTGGTTAAAACACTGCGCATGGATGTGAAGGTTTTACTTAAATTTTGGAGAGGGTAATTACAAATTATAATTATCTATCCAGCATTGTAACATTATATACAAGACAGAAAACAGGCCTACTGAAAAGTTGCCCCTTAAGATTATTATCATTAGATTATTATAAAGTTTATCATCATTTTTCCCTAAAATCTGTTAGCAAGCTTCTGGCTGCTTCTTGCTTACACAGCCGTTGGCACAGATTGCTGCATTAAAAAAAAAATAGGAAAATCAGGTTGCACTGCATATTATGTAATGAATGTGTCCATCAAATACCTCATTATAGGTTGAATCATTCCTGTGAAATCATTCAGTGCAATCCACCATGCTGACGCCTCATATCTTCAAAAGGCACATGTGACGAGCGGGCTGATTATCCCATCTGCTGCGTGTGCATGAAGGGAATGTGCAGAAGGTGAGCCTGTGTGTGTGTGTGTGTGTGTGTGTGTGTGTGTGTGATTTAACACAAGGGAAGGCCTTTTTGCATCCTGTCAGAGCTGTTTGCTTGCACCGCCTGTCACTGCGCTGTCTCTGGCAGTCGTACACAAACATCTCTGAGCTCAGTGATGAGCTCGCCTCCTCCTGCGTCCTGACTCATCCGACTGCCAAACAAATGTTAAAAGATCATTTATTCAGTATCTTTTTCTTGAGGCTGGCTCCAAAAGCGAGTCAGTTCCCATAGGCTCCTGTGTTAAAATGCACAACTTTACCAATGAAAATAACATGTTTTACAGCCTGTTACAAACGCATTTATTTATTTAGTCTCTATTCAGGTTTTGCAGTCACATGACTGCTAACCATGTGGCCTTAACTTGTCTGCCATTTTGGATACGTGACGATGTCGAGTCAAATGAATGATGCCCCAGTCTTTGCGGTTGTTTTGGTGACTTGTTTTTGTTTTGTTAAGGTTTTGCCAAATTGTGTTATTTTTGGCAGAAATTGCTGTATGTTATGTGTGACACAACAGCTGATTCATAGGTCAGTGTTAAGTGGCTTTAAAAGACTGGACTGAAAATGAGTGAAAACACAAATAATGTCCAAATAAAAACTTGAGATTGCCTGGGGAACTGTTGCTCTCTGCCGCTTTGCAAGCTGGTGGAAGCAAAATATAAAGTGAGGGGTGGCTCGAGACTTTTGCACAGTTCTGTATGTGCATGTGTGCCTCTGAGTGGGAGAGCACAAAAAAAATAAATCAAACTATTTTATGCTTCACGCACTCCTGACTTCAAAGGGACTTAAAAATCAGTTAGTCTTGTCATAACCACCCCCACCTCCCCTATATTGCTCTCTGTCCCCCACCCCCCCACACCCACCCCAAACCACTCTGAATATATGTACAGACCTTAACCTGAATATTGTGATAAACTACAAACACAGCCAGATGCTGACTCTGTAGCGGCAGTGGAACTGCTGCTTCTCTTTGAAGGCTGATTAAAGTGACTATTGTGCTGCATAATGAGACTGGCTTTGACCTTTGTGGAATAAATTGGCTTTATGAATTCAAAACCAGAAATCATCTAAGACTTTGTAGTGTGTGTGTGTGCGTGCGCGTGTGTGTACTCTATGTGTCAGGCAGGGCCAGCCCAAGCCTTGAAGGAGCCCTATAGGCAAAATTTGATCTGGGGGGGTCCCCTCATAATACTCCATTGCAGTGCTGGGCGATATGGACCAAAAATTGTATCTCAGTACTTTTTAGCTGAATTGTGATATACGATATATATCGAGTCCCCGTCTGAGCGCATGCTGTCATTGTCGTGTTGTGTCCCTGGGCAAGACACTTAACCCACTAAGTGTGATTGGCAGCCACGCTTCTGTCAGACTGCCCCAGGGCAGCTGTGGCTACATCAGTAGTATGTATGAGGTGGAATTGTAAAGTGTCTTTGCGTACCTTGAAAAGCACTATATAAGTCTAAGACATTATGTAAACAGACTGAATGAACAACATTCTATGCTTCAGTCAGCAGGGTTCTAGCCATCTCAGTAAATCCATAGATATCTGTGCAGACGTATCACAGCAATGGGCCGACTCTCTCAATGCGACGTCTACGTATGCACCAGGTGCATCGTGAGCACACGGGAAAAAAAAAAACACTTCCACTATTAAGGTCACGTGACTTACCATACACACTAACTTCCGCCATGGAGTTGCGGCGCCCTCTTGCCTGCAGCCAGGTACTCTTGGGGATCCAAGCGATGCCAAAGCCGACGCAGTACAAAGGCTGCATGTACTGTACACATATCCAATCTAGAGGGCACAGGCTTTTTAAGAAATATCTGATTTAGGGTGTCTGACCTGCTTTTATGCTCTTTTTATCCAAAAGATTGTATAACTATGCAAATGCACCTAATTACAGACTAGTAAATAAGCCATTTGTAATACATAAGTAATAATTATTCAGCATACAGAATTGCTGAGCGTCAATGGAGCGCTACATGAAGTGCCATAAATATGTTATTACGCTGTGATACCACAAAATGGTGTGGCTGCACCAGAAGACCACAAATATAGCATAACAGCAAGGTCTACTAGTCTATCCATGCAACCTGACCAGTGTGAAAACAACATGACACTGTCACCACAGGAGCAGCACGTAAACCAGTTGGATTAAACCATGATTCTGCAGTGTGGCAGGCAGGCTAAGGACCCCAACACAGGACTCGGGAGGGAAAGCGTGGACTCAGAAATACACAACTTTATTGCTGGTTGCACATCAGGTACAAGGAAACTAGGAAAGCTCAACTGGAGCTAATAATTCAACAACTAAGAATGCACGGGGAAACTCTGAACCAGGAAACACGCAACCTAAGTGAGACGACGTGACAAAGAACAGGAGGACACAGACAATATACACACACATGAACACAACTGAACACGACAAGAGAAGCAAAAGAGAAGAGAAGCAAAGAGAAGCAAAACCTGACACGACACAACACAGGGAAGCAGACACACTTATGGACCACAGCACCTACACTAGAGGAACAAGAACCTAACAGGTAACTAGACACAAGAGGAAGGAACGCCAATAAACAATAAAACATCAAACAGACCCGGGAACACGGGAAGCCTGAGAACTGAAACACAGGATTAAATACAAAGTGAACAACAGCCAAGAACAGAACCAAGAAGAACCAACTAAACCAAGAAGCCTGAGGATGTACAGAAAGAAGCCAACCAGGAATGACCAGATAAAGGCACAAAATTCAAAACTGCAAAAACACAAGAAACTAGGAATCAAACAGTAACCTTAAATAATAGAAAACTGAAAACACTGGGTCATAAACCCAGAACTATGACAATAAGATCCAAGCAAAATGTACATTAATTAGAAACACACTGAGGACGGTGACACGGGTTAAAGGGTTGTGCTTTTTTTTGACAGAGATCTAGCGACATGATAAAGACCATACCTAGCCATCTAGCTAACTACATAACCGTTTGGAGTCGGTTACCAACTAAATGTATTGTAATTGCTCATGGAAACATACCTCTGTCTTTTTTCTTCCTCTAATCATCTCATTCTCCTTCTCTCTGCCTCAGAGGAGCTCCTTTCTGTGACTTTTCTGTTTTGTAGCCTTGGGTCAGCACTACACGGCCTCTCAGCCTCTTTTACCTCAATGTTGTTGCAAAGAGTTGTGGAACCACCCCAAACTAAAGTGTGACCCGCTCACCACCCCATACAACCAGAGATGAAATCTACTGAAAACTAACAGTTACTTCTAGTGGCCTATCCCAGCTGTCATAGGGTGAGCGGCAGGGTACAACCTGGACAGGTTGCCTACCTGTCACAGGGCTAACACACACACACACAAACAACCCTTCACACTCACACCTACAGGCAGTTTAGAGTCACCACTTAGACCCACTAAGTGCACGTCTTTGGAAGGAAACCATAGAACCTGGAGAAAACCCACAAACTCCACCCAAACAGGCCCCGGCCATGGCGGATTCAGACCCAGGACCTTCCTGCTGTGAGGCAACTGTGCTAACCACCATGCCACTGTACAATAACATATATCCAGAGTTCACAATGGGGAAAAAAAAGAAGCACAAAAACACTGAATGCTACTTTCAGCTCTTTTATTCACAAGAGGTTTGATTTTTGCCAGAGACACCCTTCCTGACTCCACGGGGAGCTGTGCCTCTTTCTGGGATTAAACTGGGAATCTTCCACATGTTTTTGTCAATGCAGATTCACTCCAGAGCGCTGCACCACCAACTGAGATTAATGGTTGAGTGAGCCATGTTGAGCTTTAAGTCGGAGTTTCCTGTGTCACAAAAGTGGCTCTCTTTACATCTGGCTAAATCACTGTGGTAACTTATGCTAAACAATACATAACCTGGTCAGGAGCAGGTCCTGTTCAGAGTTTTGGTTTAAGAGCAAAGTCCAGGTGCTGAGATGGCTCAGTGGGTGAGCAGGTGACCACATGTGCTCCATGGCTGTGGTGCACCTGGCCTGGGTTCATATCTGGAATGGACATGTATTAATTTGGTGATGCAGAAAATGGATGCATGGTGTTATACTTGATCCTAACCTGCTGCTAAGCCGGTTATCCACAGCTGCTAGAACACAGACTGAGAGTGCCTGTTCAGTCAATAAAATTCATTTCACTTCAGTCTGCGACAAACTAAAGCGATTTCCACGTCTCCTTCGTGAGGCTGCAGGGCCGCAGCCTTTAATGTTTAAATGGATCCAGTTTAAAGTTTCAGAGCTCTAACTTGCAGCCATCATGTTAGAAATGAACGGCAGCAGTGCGAGCAAACTGAGCATGAAAATAATTAACTCAAATTAAAATGTTTATTTTATTGCTCTGTGCTCTAAATCACCAGATTAATTTTCTGCAGCATTAATCTTGTCTTGTTTGCAACAGTTTTGCATTTTCCTGTTATGTTTTTTTATTTTCCCTGTAGGTTTTTAATCACCAGTTTATCATAATCATTATCTGACTGGGGTGAGTCACATTCACAGGTATCATTTTGTGCAGAAGAGTCATGTGATCCATGAAATGACCCTTTTTATATGAGTGTACACAGAGCCTGAAGCAGAGAGCCCAGCTTAACAAGCCAAGCTATGTTGAACTTACCCCTCAATACAAAGACATTCTGTCTTCTCTGTGATGTGTGTTATACCTCTGACTCCTTCTGATTATTCAGAGGGGTCCTGAATATCTGTACTAACTAAATTTTAAAATTTTAAGGGAACATATGCAACTTTTGTTTTATGCAAAGGGAAGTATATATTTGAAAAAACAAACACATGGTTTAGCTCACAGGTTGAGCAGGTGACCATATACTGCAGGGGCAAATGCAGGGGTCTGGATCTGAAGCCCTTTGCTGTGTCTTCCCCCCACCCCCTCTGCTCTTCAATGTGGCAAATAAGGCCAAATAACAATTTTAAAATGTGGCTGCATTAATGTCATGAAGCAGCAGTGACATTTTTGAGTGTGTGTATATGAAAAATAAGCTTTCTGGGCACCCAGGTGGCTTAGTGGTTAAAGCTGGCGACCACATACATATGCCGCGCTGTAGTGCGGGCGAGCGGCGCAGCGGGCAGTGCAGGTTCGAGTGGCCTGTTGACAATGTGCCCATGTATCTTTTCCTAACTTCCTGTCTGCCCTCTACTGCAAATAAAGCCGCTGTGGCCAAGACAAAGATGAGGGACTGACACTAGCTCAGCTGAAGCACTGAAGGTTGATTGGTGCACACTCGTTTAGAAGAGGAGAGGGCAGTTAGTTCTCCCAAAGGGCCACATGAGGAACCAGCAGGACTGTTGTGGAGGGCTACACCAGAATGAACCATATGAACTAATTTCTCTATATTATTGTAGCGTCTTTACCTACAATACAAAGCGCCTTGAGGCGACTGCTGTTATTTGGCGCTATATAAATAAAATTGAATTGAATTTCAGTTCAATATTAATTGTGTCTCTTAGGATCTACTGCTGGTAAGACTAGATTACTATTTACAATTAGACAATGAAAATATGGAATAGACATAGTAAAAATTCCTTATAACAATTTAATCAACAACCCCAAAATTAACTGTGAGAAAAACGTACATGATTGTTGGGCCTCTTTCTGGTCAGTGAGAGATGTCTATACCATTTTGGGCTCAAACAACTGCATTAAAGTCAGGTTCAATGTCTGAGGTGCAAAGGACAATGCACAGGTGATCACCACTGAGAATGTTTGTTCACATAAGAAGGTAGATCCAAAAAGAACCAACAGTTACCAGTTGAAAGGATGCTAATTTGCTTCCCAGCTCCCTAGTCTGCATGTCAAAGTATCCTCAGGCTGAACCCTGAACCCTGAGGAGACCCTGATGCATCCATGTGAGTGTGCATGCAAATGTTAGACGAGTTGCTTAGGTACAGAAAAGGAGTGTTTGTGTGAATGAGGCTAGTAGTAAAAAGTGCTTTGAGTGCTCAGTTACATGGATCAGGCATAGCATTATGGCCACCTGCCTAACATCGTGCTGGTCCACCTTTTGCTGCCAAATCAGCCCTGACCCATCAAGGCATAGATTCCACTAGACCCCTGAAGGTGTGCTGTGGAATCTGCACCAAGGTCCTTTAAGTCCTGTAGGTTGCGAGTTGGAGCCTCCATGAACTAGGTTCATAGTGAACTAGGATGTGCAATGTATACTGTTTTAATTTTGGTATATTTCCCCTATAAAGATCCAAGCTTGATATACGTAAATATTTCTCGTAACATCTTCCTGTGTGAGACTCACAATTAGAGCTTTACAAAACTATGCATTGCTTTACAGATGCCCAACACATCCAACTAGAGGAGACTGTGTCTCTTCAAAAATATATTTAATTACCTTTTCATTCAAAACAACACTTACATGCTATGTCCAAGCAAAAACTGTGGTTAAAGCAGTAGGTGTGTATTTTCCTATCTAAGGGGGCAAAAGAGTTCTTACAGCTCTCCTGTATTTCTGTTATCACATCTTCATTTCTTAAAACACTAGCTGGCACTAATTTGCAGTCACAAAGACAGAGACCAATGGGATCTGCACTCACATGAGGTCCATTAGGCGATATAAGTCCCCACAGACACAAACACTTTAGACCGTGCATTCCCACTAGCATGGTCTGAGCTACTTTAGTTTGTTGTTTTAAAATCCAACGTTAAAAATTCTGAATACTCTCTTGTTTTTATTCGACCTAATTAAACCCCACTGACTCTGTGAAAGCATTATTGCATCATGTTCTTATCATCCTTTTCTAACCGCATTATAAGTTCAACTCAATAAAGTCAGAACATAAAGTAAAACACCACAAGGTTAACAATAGTATTACCTGTATAGTGTACACCCTAATAATACCTAAAAAAAACAAAACGAAGTATGCTACTCTGCTATGTGAGCTGTAGAATGTTTTTATTCATAAAAGAGAGAATACTTCATACGTCACAAATCACTATTTTATAACGCACCGCTGTTTTTTGATCAGTGTAAGCTCGACAAGAACCCTGACTGTCATGGTCCGGGGTCCATTGGACCCCGTGTTTTTGTTTGCTTAATTTTGTCTGTTCGGTTTTGGGTTTTGTTTGCAGGGTTTGGTTATGTTTTGCTTTTTAGTTCCTTATGTTTTCCCGGTGTCAAGTCTGCGTCTTTGTTTCCCCCTGCTGTCTTCCTGTTTTATTTTGATAGTTATCTGGTCCCTGTCTGTTGTGTTCAGTTTTGCTTCCACTGGCCTCATTAAGATAATCTGCGTCACCTGTGTTCCCACCTGTTTCCTCTTCCCTCATCAGTCCTCCTGTGTATTTAAATCCAGTGTTTTCTGTGCCTGTTGTCGTCTTTGCATGTCCTCCCACTGTGTATCCTGTTCTGCCTTTGTATTAAGTCTGGTATTTTGCACTGAGTTTTGCCACTAGCTCTGCCTTTGTGTTCTGCACCTGTAAATAAAGTGGAATTACCTTCTGTTTTGGATAAATAAACCTAAAATACTTTTTTACCAAATTTGGATGGTCTGCGGCTTATTTTTTTCCTGAAAGGATCTGTACCAGGTATTCTGTCCTTGCAAAAGCGTTCTGGACCATGCTAGACAGATGGCTGACAAAAAAGACTTCAGGCGCTGAGAGCGTTTTCATCTTTTATGTAAAACTGAAAAATGAACATAAAAAAGATATGCATCAACATCTTGCACACTTTACATGCATATTTGGCCTTTAAGATAAACACATGAATAAAAAAGAATGTGTGAACCTTGATGACCAATTTCTGATCACACAATCACCTATAGACGTATGTTAACAATCAATGTATTACTTGTTAACATTAGCTTGCACGTATAGCTGTTAAGGCAACTAGAAACACATTTAGCTAAGTTATGGCTAACACAGACACATTATGATTGGCAACATAACAACTCAGTTATTCCTCACAACGTTCGGATACAATAACATTTAGTTAACTTACGGACAAAGATACTCCAAGGCTCAAAAACGCTGGAAACACTGTCTCTCTGCCGTGCTGAGGGCATCCATGCTCGACTGACTGACTGACTTTCTGGCAAAGCAAAACCTAACTCAAATCCGGCCACAAGGGGGCAGTAAATCAACAGAATGCTTTTCTAGTAAACATTTCACAGTATCACAGTACACCAGGTTTCAGCACCATAGTTTACACTTATTTGGTAACCACAACTTTATTCATAGTAAACATCATGGATTTTATCTGTGTAATAGACTTCATAATCAGACGTATTTAATGTCTCTCTGACACGAATGTGAAGTAATGACTACTTTGGATGTTTTAGGAGAAAAAAGTATCAGATGTATAGTTTGTTTGTTTTTTGTGTTTTCAGAAACAGTAATCACAAAAAAGTCCTTTTCTCTAGAAACAAAAACAACTATAGCTTTTATCCTGTACACAAAGGTGTATCATTCCATCTTTATGAACATTTATTCCATCACATTCTCTCTCTTTAATAACATATCAGAAAACAACGTGAGACATCAAATGTTTTATACAAGCAAGCGATCATTATCACCCTGTATCAGGCAATCGATTTTTTTTTTTTATGCTGACTCCCTCATGCACAACTTTATACGCATCTCACAGGATCTCACCAGTCACACCTTCACAAACAAATCACACCACCTGTCAACACACACACACACACACACACAAAATGTTTTTATATTGGTAAATGGACTGGCACTTCTAGAGCACTGTTCTGCTCAATTTGACCACTCAAAGTGCTTTCTATTATCACACTGGCCAGGGATATTTCAACACACAGACAGGAAGAGCCAGGGATCACTTCACCGACCTCCCAGTTGATAGATAACCCGCTCTACCACCTCAGCCACACCCACACTCAGGATATATAATGCAAAAACTACAGTGGAAACGAACTTGGACACAAGCTACTAGATGACCTGCTGCTGCAGTATGAAGCTGAACCATGGAAAACAGAAGTAAATATAACATAGTATGTAAAATAATTAATCTTGTTTGACAAAATAAAAGCAAAATGTATAATAACAGCAAATGCAAGCTGGTGCTAAGTTTGTGTTCATCCTTTTTCTATGGATTTCTATGGGAATGCATCTGGTTTTAAGTGAGAGACTGACCACATAAAATACCAATAACAGAGTACATACACATGATTTTATTTATACCCTGCCTTTTGCAGTATGGCAGCTGGGATACCCACCCACCCCCCTCTCTACCCACCCCAATCCTGAATTGTACAAGCTGAAAAAAATGGATGGATGGATTTATAATGGCGGTTTTTCTTTGTTCATCATAACAACATGATTTGGATACCTTAATAATTTTAAGTTTTCTTGTATTTCTTTTTTTGGGGGGAGGGGGGTATATTAATAATGAATAAAAACTTAATTTGATCATTAATCATGCCAAGTTTTTTTTTAATCTAATATATGCAGGCTTTGAAAAGATTAAAACGCAAAAAATGTAAAGTTTCCTGGGTTAGAACTGAATTTCATACATTTTAGATGAACCAAAATGCAAATTTATCTAAACATATGTCGGAAACATGATTGGTATTTTAAAAGCATTTATAGTTGCAATAATGATCTGGATTTTTAGGTCCTCAGAGTAACTCACCGGTGTTGTTGAGTTTAGAAAAGGACACACAACCTTTTGTACACAGAGCCTTCAGAAATGATTTTCATTTGAGCTTCCAATCTTAAATGACTAAAGTCATTATTTATAATACTGAATGCATGTACAACTTCACATTTAAAGGCTCATATTTGCCTATTTTTGTGGACTTTGGCAACAGATATTTATATACTAAATCATATTTAGTATATAGTTGGCAGTTTCAGATTCACTGCTGTGTTATATTCCAGGACAAAAGTGACAATTTGTCAGGTAAATCATTTGTATGTAGAGATACTGGCATTATACATTCACTGCAAATCATCTTGAGTGAAAGTTGGTAAACGGTTATTAAAATGCCATGCAACAAAGAGATTTGAAGTGCACGTCTACTTTTTCAAAATTCTGAGGGATACTGACAAGGAGTGACAAGGCAGGTGCCTGAAACCAATAATGCCCTAAAATTGTGCTTTCAGGAGAATATTTCTTTTGGTGGACATTTTAGCGTAAAAACACTAAACTCTTCCTCAGTGTACAGAAAATAATGCTTCACTACCTGGCCTAACATTACACTAACTTACATATTGCGGAATTTTTTTTATGGATGTAAATCTTAAATGCCAAAAAGTTAAAACTGCTTTGTTTTTTTGTCCATGTGGAGGCAGACAAAGGGGCTCCAAAGCTGCTTTGACTGTGAAATGACCGGGAAAATGTTGGGTGTTGTCTAGACCATATCTTCATGCATGATTGCAGCTCCTCTCAGTTTTTGCATATCTCAAAATGTGTTCCAATTAATCTTGAATGGATCTTAAACAAATTAGTCTATATTTTATGTTTCAGAAGAACTGTTTTTCATTTGGGCTTGTGTTATCAGTTATGTTTTCTAAGCATTGTATGGAAATGTAACTGAAGGTTTTAGATGACTGGGGATTGCTATTTTCAGCTTTAATATTATTGCAGCCCTTAGTGACAAAAAAATTTGAGTAATGATTATACAGTTATAACAAAAATGTTTGACCCCTGAATTTTTGGACTGTGACACAATTTCTGTCAGTTAGCCTCTGTACACCACCACAGTGGATTTTAAATCAATCAATATGTTTTTGAAGGGCAGACTCTCAGCTTTAATTCAAAGGGTTTAACAATTAAATGGAATCTTTAGGAATTAAGGTCGTTTGCATACCTAATCCCCCAATTTCTGAGGCTCAAAATTAATTAGGCAAGCTAACATAATTTAAATATAAAGACTGCTTTAAATATTTGGATTTAAAAAATCCTGTACAGCCAATGACCAGACCTTTAAAGCAGCCACCTTCAGTTGCTTGTGTATGGTTTGTGAGTCTCTGTGCCTCAGTTTTGTCTTCAGTAACTGAAAAGCATGGTCTAGTGGGTTCAACTCAGATGACTAACTGGACTTTCTTTGCCTCAAGAAACTTGTGGGTTGCTTTTGCAGTGCGCTCTCGCTCATGATCCATTCCCACTGTGAAACACTGTCCAGTTTTGCAGCATTTGGCTGCATCTGAGTAGAAAATATAGCCCTGTACACGTCGGCATTCACCCTGCTAGTTCTGATATGCCTATCTCCGTGTGAGTGTTCTTGACTTGGTAAGGTGTTGTGAAGTGTTTTTCTTAACCAAGGAAAGAATTCTGTGCTCTTCTAGGCCTGTTGGGGTTGCTGTGTTGCACTCCTTTTCACAAATGTTCCAGATTGTTGTTGATTTGGCCTCTCCCAATTTTTTTGCCATCTCCAAAAGGTTTATTTTGTTTCTGGGATTTTTTTTTTTTTTTAGCGTAATGTTGATTTTCTTCACTTGCATAAATATCTCTTTGAATTTCATATTGAGAGTTCCTGTGAACAGCTCTACAAATACAAGTTTTGGGACAGCATTTGGTATCAACTCCAGATATTTTATCTGCTTAATTTTGATTAATGAGGGAACAGGCCTCTGACCAAAAAAAAAATAAAAAATGCTTGTCAGTAGGCTGTTCGTGTCATGGTCCTGGGCCGGTGGCCCAGTGTTTTCTGTTTTATTTCCTGGTTTCCCTGGTCCCTGATGTTTCTGCGTCTTCCTGGTCCTGTCCCTTCCTGTTTTATTTTGATAGTCCTGTGTTCCCCATGTCTCGCGTTTGACTTTGCTTCCCCCTGTTGTTTTTCTGATTTGCTTCACCTGTGTTCCCCAGCTGTTTCCTCTTGCCCCGATTGCCCTCATGTATTCTTAAGCCTTCAGTTTTCTTCCGTTCCTCGTCGTGTCATTTCGCTGGTTACCCCCCAGTTGTGTTTCTCCGTTGTGGTTTCTCCCTGCCGTAGTCCCTTTGTGTTCCCTGGTCTCTCCCGGTTCTCCCCCCTAACCTGTGTACTTCCCAGGGGGGAGTTCCTGTGTGTTTTTGGTTCCTGTCTATTAAACCCTCGTGCTTCCTGGAGCTCTGCCCTTGGGTCCTGCCTCTTCCCTCCTGCACCGCACCTCGCAGTACATGACAGAATGACACGACCTCTGTCATGTACTGCGAGGTGCGGTGCAGGAGGGAAGAGGCAGGACCCAAGGGCAGAGCTCCAGGAACACGAGGGTTTAATAGACAGGAACCAAAAACACACAGGAACTCCCCCTGGGAAGTACACAGGTTAGGGGGGAGAACCGGGGAGACCAGGGAACACAAAGGGACTACGGCAGGGAGAAACCACAACGGGGAAACACAACTGGGGGTAACCACGAAATGACACGACGAGGAACGGAAGAAAACTGAAGGCTTAAGAATACATGAGGGCAATCGGGGCAAGAGGAAACAGCTGGGGAACACAGGTGAAGCAAATCAGAAAAACAACAGGGGGAAGCAGAAGTCAAACGCGAGACATGGGGAACACAGGACTATCAAAATAAAACAGGAAGGGACAGGACCAGGAAGACGCAGAAACATCAGGGACCAGGGAAACCAGGAAATAAAACAGAAAACACTGGGCCACCGGCCCAGGACCATGACAGTTCGGTGCATTGTCAAACACCTTAAATTAAAGCTAAACTGTCCAAAAACTTATGGACCTAACCGTGTGACTTGTTTTTTGCTGTTAAGTAAAAACTGTTGA